>VSDK01026204.1:363147-373605 GCA_009767595.1 Symbiodinium kawagutii | reverse complement strand
GACTGCTGAACCGCGGACTGGAAAAACTTATTTTTGCAGGATTTTGCACTGTCATGGATATCCTGAAAAGCTATTCCTTCAATCATGCAGGGCATATATATATATATATGATTTAATTAATCAATTAAATATGATTTATTGGATATCCAAAATCGCAACTCATACCAATACCAAGGTTTCAAAACGATCGTGAGTTCTATATCGTGACCCACCTGCCAGGGTCACGCTCCTTGCATCGATGAGCACCCCTTGTTTGGAACTTACGCATGTATAGACGTCGTGATCAAACAATGTGAATGAATTAATTAAGTTGCTCTTGATATCAAAGGTTCTATCCAGATCTGTCTGACAAACGCCCAAACGTCTGCTTGGGATAATGAGGCAATGAAGGTGATGACAAAGCATAGTCAGGGTAGTTTCACCCACAATCTCAGGAAAGTTCCCATGCGCACTAATGGTGTAGGGGCGCAAAGTATAACACCATAGACCATACTCTTAATGCACCGCCGGAAATACCTTTGGGATGCATGAAGCCGAAGGATCGAAATGGTGGCTTCTAAACATGAATGTCCATAGATGGCCCAAAAAAACGTCACTACATAGCCACTACAGGTGGAGAAACCATGACTCTTCGGGATACACCATGAATAATCAGCAGATTTTGAAGATGCTCACAACTGGGCTGGTTTTCACACAGCTCATCAGGATCTGGCTTGCCAACTAGCACCCTAGGTCTGACCACGCTTTCAATTGATGTCCAAGTACTCACAATGAGACATGTACGCGGCAAAGCCTTTATGCAATCTGCCTTAGTTATGCAAAATTGTTCCTACACAACTTATTTTGACGCGACAAAGTCGTTACACAGTGAAGCCTTTACACCGTTAAGCCTACTAGACAAGGCAGAGTTTCTGCACAGCGAATCATCCGTATACTCCAAAGTGTTCAAGATATCTGTGTCATTGCAACAAGGATATTCCACAGGTCCATTTACGGAACACCGCCTGTACACTGCTGACCGTTGCATAAGTTTTCATATGTATTTTGCACTGCAATGAGTTTGTACTGCGTTTGCGTGGTTTCTTCCCTCACTTACCATGATCTTGTGCCACTCGCAAACCATGCTGGCACACCGATAAATGAGAAACATCACTCAAAACCATTTTCCTGAGCGGCACACCGCCAATGACACAAGATTATGCTCCGCGGCAGAAGTTAACACAGAAACAATTCCAAAGAGATTTTTTTGCACAGCAAAACGATAAATCACCATTATCAACCATCAATGACCATCATTTAACCAAGTTTAACCCTTGTTTTAGCACTTTTTACCATTGTTAAGTCCCAGTCAAGAAACGGTGAATCTTTGCACGTCACCCCCCAGGGCACCAAAATACCCCTTGTCTGCCGCAGCTGTAGCACCACTGATTTTTTAATGGGCAGAGGATGTTTTCTTAGATCAACTAGTGAACACTATTAGCAATGGTCAGCCATGGTTTGCCATGGTTAGCCATGGTTTGCCATGATTAGCAATGGTTGGCAATGATTGGCAATGGTTGGCTATATGGTTGGCCATGGTTAGCAACAGTTCGCAATGGTTGGCTGTATGGTCATAGCCATGGTTAGCAATGCTTGGCTATATGGTTAGCCGTGGTTGGCAAGGGCTATCAATGGATAGTGTTTACTGACCACCATCCAGGTCCAAGTTGTGGATTCGGAAGTGTCGATCACTACCCATGTAGAGACAGCCCTACACAGCCCCAGGTTCATAGTGGCGGCTAACACTTAACAAAAATCAATGGTTGATAACGGCAGACACTAGGTTACAATGACCAACAAGAGTGGTGTTTAGTGGCCAAGAAGGGTTCAAAGATTGCAGTAAGCTGATCAAGAATGACTAACAATGGTGGATAACTATCACCAACATCTATTTTCAGTTTGATTAACCACTATGGTTGCTCATTATGTCGTAGTATGTCGTAGTTTCCATGGTGGATGCTCATGGCGCTCCGAGGAAAAGACCTTGGGATGCATAGCCACGTAGAAGCCCGCCACCAGACTGCTGGCCACAGCCGTCAGCAAGGTGAGCTTGACGCTCCATCGGATGGAGAGCGAGATGCAGCAGACCTTGGTCCGTCGGTTGGTTCGCTGGTGGGTTGCACTGGTGAAACAAAGGCGCTACAGTAGTGGCTGGGGGCCAAGCACCGAACTGCTTGGTGAGATTTGGGGGTCTCCAACAAGTCGGTACCTCAATAGTTGGAAAAATGTGTACACCTCGGTGGCAATCTAAATGCTGGTGCTTGCACTGTAGTCATGAGCAGCTGTGTAGTTGAACGATCGTTTTTGATACTGCGACTTACACATGCTTTCGGGTACACCGATGCATCATGCTTGAGAAACACTCATGTGGGATCTGGTGCGAATCGATCCTTTACCACCCTCAATCCTCATCATTAAGCATCATTATATAACTCACACAATATATTATCATATCCCAGTATATCCCAGTATCATTAATCAGTATCCATTACAAATTATGAATCATCATTACTCTTTATCAACAACCATCCACAAACATCATCAAGCATCATCAACCATCCTCAGTTGTCATTACATAATCATGACGAATATGTACCAACCATCATTCTACCATATACCATCCAGGGTCCTTCACCACCATTAGTCATCATCCACCACAAGACCATCCTAAACCATGTCAAAACCATCATTAATCACCACAGAATACCATAGATATCAACAAATATCCACAAAATATCCATCATTAACCCTTGTTTTCCCACTATTCTTGGTGATTTTCCCCCCAGTCTCGTTTGTAAGGCAGCCTGGACCCAGCTCGCCTCCATAGATTGCCATAGCTTCATCCTTCACCACGGCAGCCCCCGGTGCTTCCAAGGCGCGGGCACCGGTGACCTCGCTTCGTCGATCCAGGCGGCTGCGCCCATGGCGTCCATCTCGGCGTCCCCATGGCGCGTGAAGACCTGGCCATGGGCATGGCCACCATGGGATGCGAAGATGGGACTGACCATGGGATGATATTAGGCATGGCCAGTTGGATGGTTGATGGTGGGTTATGGTGGGTGATGGGTGATGGGTGAATTGACAATGGTCAAGTGTGACAACTGATGGTTAACAATGGTTGATGATACAGGTTGTCTGACAATTTAACAATGGCTTGTGGTGGCCAATGGTGGTGCATGATGAGCTTTTATAGTGGCAAATGATGGCAAATAGTTGCCAATGGTAAATTGGTGAAAAATGGTCAGTAGATGATTGCAAATAACCCGACCTTAAGCATGCTCTTTTTTGGGGATCAAATGGGATCAAATAAAACAGTGCACCCCCAAACACCCATTTTTTCCTAGTTGCACAAAGAATGCAATGTTCATGGCCGAGTGTGCTGTTCATGCACACGTCTTTCTGGACCACTGGGTTCCCAATACAGGCTCGGTATTGCTATAGTCTATATACATAGCATAGGTATAATGTACTCGCAATCCCAAATTTGGACCACATGTCTGAGCCACATCCCTGTTGCCACTGATATCACCCGCAATCTGTGCATTTAAGGAAACCATCTTGAACCAGTGATGATCGCCAATAAATTGTCAAGAATCAGCATTCAGAGCCACCGATCGGCACACTTGTAATCATATGTTGCCAAAGGTATTACAGTCTAAGCTAATTTAAGCAACCAATTGATCGGTCTCAAAAGAACACATACCAAACTCAAATTATTGCCCACAATCCTGTGGACTTCTGGATTACTGGTGCTAATTCGAAGGATTTGTTCGCATGACATGCTGCTGAATTGTGCCAAATACGCTTTGGCTTTGGGGATCAAATGAGCCATGAAGAAAACAAGTTGATTGTTGATATAGGCTTTCGTGGGCATATTCCTAATGTGGATTGATGTGGGAATATTCACAACCAACATAAAACAGCCTACGTACAGGTTTTGCGATTTTACTTGCAAATCAAGTATATTGTCGATGATCTGCACTCCAATGCATGACATTTTCCAGGTGCTGCAATGCCTTGCGGAAAAAAAAACGTGTACAAGTGCCTCTCTCCACCTGGCTGTCGTGCCAAATTTTGGTGCGGATCAATATTGTATGCAAACATTTCTCTGTGGTACATTTCTCGGCACATTCCATCCATGATATCCCAACTGTGAGGGCACCATAGCTTTACACTATATCCTTAGGCATTGAATCCTCATGAGTCCAATCCACGCGGATCGTGCCACTCCCTTCTCCCAGGCAACCAAGGAACTTGCCCAGGAAGCACTGCCAAACCCAAGAAGTTGGCTGAGATGCAGAAGGTGCAGAGAATAATGCCCAGAATGTGCCAAAGACCTTCCCGAAAACCCAAGACGTAAATGACTTCAATGACCACCTGAGATGCCGAGAGCAGAGTCATTACGACATATGCTGGATGGCAGCACTGGGGACGAAGCCTTATGCCGAAACAAAGCCTTTGCAAATAGCTTGAAAAAGGAATTTCAGATTCAACACACACACACAAAGGCAGCAGAATTGAAGGGAACGAAGGAAAGTCATGGAAAGTCATTGTTGGAAGTCGTAAACTTATCGGTGTGTGACTGCCAATGGGCGGTCAACGAAGATTATGTTGACTCCTGTAGACTAATACATACATATTATGCACTTGTGTATGTATGCATGCGGTATGTACGCCTGTACGTATGTAAGAATCTACGAATGTACTCATGTGCGGATGGATGGATGGATGGATGGATGGATGGATGGATGGATGGATGGATGGATGGATGGATGGATGGATGGATGGACGGATGGACGGATGGACGGATGGACGGATGGACGGATGGATGGATGGATGGATGGACGGATGGACGGATGGACGGATGGACGGATGGATGGACGGACAGATGGACGGATGGACGGATGTACATCTGTATCATTCCTGTGCTCTTTGTGCCTACAGGTTTAGACATCAAGTGTTTGTGTATGGATGCAAGCAAACATAGCAAACACAGAACTTGTATTGTGCATGATAGGGAGCGAGAGAGAGAGAGAGATTGGTCATCACAGCTGGGTCATCAAATCCCAGCTGCATGCTCATCCATCAAGGCCAGCACCGCTGCCACATTGGCCAACAAGCCCAAGCTCAAGAGGCAACGTTTCCAGTCTCCTGAAGCTGTCAAGTGTTCATCAAGGCATCGCAATGATGTGCACTCCCAATGTTGAAGACCCTACCAAATGCAGGTGGTTCTCGACTATTTCAGCAAACTGTGGCATCGCAGCAGAGGGTACAGTGAAACCATTGTTTAAGAACCCACTGCATTAAGAACTTGAGGGGCTGGAACCTTTGGACCACACATGAACCCTGGGCAATTGAGAATAAGAACTCCAGGGTACCCTGGCAATCTCCTTCAAGTTCTTATTCAAAATCACCTGACATCTCCTATTAGGAATAAGAACTCCGAGGCCCACGAGGCGGACGCTGGAGAGGGCAGGGAAAGGTGGGACTCGTCCAGGGCTGTACAGTACATCTTTGGCTCATTCTGTGAACCTAAAATCCGATGGCTGACATCAACAATGGTTTGAGTTTGAATTCACACTTGAGCAGCAGTGGAAGCAAACCCCTTACCCCATGAGGGTGTACATGAAATACCTGTCATCGCCTGAAAGAAATGTTGTGGTAATAGCTAGGAATGGTGGTTGGACAGAGAATGGTTGATCATTTTCGGTGCTTGATGGCTAGTGCCAGGAATTCTGCGGATAATCAACCACCATCTATCATTGATGATCAACCACCATCTACAATTAGTGATCAACCACCATCTACAATTAATGATCAACCAATATCAACCACCATTAATGATCAACCATGAATGGTTGATGGCTGACGCCACTTGGGGCTGCGGCGAAGGGTCTGCGCACCAAGCGCGAAGTGGCCAGCAGCGCACAAAGGGCACAGCAAAATCCCAGCAGTTGGAAGAACACCGAGTTCAGCGAGGCTTGGCGGATGTTGAGACCTGCTACTTGGAGGAAACAAAACAAGAGAAGAATCTAACGTAATACATCACACACTTCTGTGTTCATGTATATTTGCGTATCTAAATAAAAGATAAATAAATATATATATATATGTAGATATATATATGTATATATATATGTGTGTTAAAAAGGTACATACACAACTTGATTGATCTTCATTTATTGTATGATCACCTGATTGAACTATGGGTCAAGGCCTAGTTTTCGCACCATCAGCTACACGATACGTATGTGTGAATGTGAATACATGTACTTGAGGCCAGGGGTAGGTGACGAAAGCTAGCATTGCAACTGACTTGACTGAGAAAACAAACAACGAGAAAGCCTGCATTCATTTTTGCTGAAGAACACTGCAACATGCAACGACCCTGGGGGGAATTGAGCCTGGGGAGCAATAATGGAATCATTCAATCATTTGTGACCTTTGGAGGTCCTGTCCCTGTCATTTACTTGCTAAAGCAAAAGCAACTTCAGCTAGCTGATGCTAGCTTTCGTGATATAATGTATATGCATGTGTATAGACACACGCTGTGAGCACACAAGTAGTGACGACACATATGTAAACATGAAAATGCACCAAACCAAGAAAAGTAGATGCAAATAATCGCAGTAGTTGTGCTACAAGCAAGGATAATTGGGCGTGCAAGCAAAACATCAATGGTATGTTCACACATTCAAGTCTGTTGTACGTAGCAGCCGCAGCTGATAACAACAACAAAGAATCTATATTGTATTAAGATGTATCTGAGTATTTACATTGTGTTCATGAACCCCCCCAAAAAAAAATACCAGCTTTGGAGGTGTTTCTTGTTTCGAGAAAGGTATAAGCAGCACGGTCTCACATCATTTCCGGCAAATAGAACCCTCCATGGTCCAGTGGTACCTCCAAACAGCACATAGGAATTGCGATGCCAACCGATCAAATCCATTGGTATACCTTCGTGCACCATGGTTATGGTTCTGCTACTGTTCAACGATACACCAACTACCAGCTGAAAAAAAGGCCATCCGGTTGGTAGCATTACTTGGATTGCAATGCAAAACAAGTGGATTGTGACAGCTGGCACAGTCTTAGCAGTTCTTCACCACTATTGATGCTGATTCCCGATCAATCCTATTAAGCATTGTAAGACTTCCACAAAAATCCAGAACGAAAGCTCGATGCCAGTGATTAAGCAGGGAGATCTTCTGGATCATCAGGTCCTGAAAGTTGAAATGGGCCCATGCACACTGGTTCATAAGCCCAACGGTTGATTGTGAATCATTGATGATTTCGCTCGTTGATATGCTCACATTGATTCATTGATTAGCGGAAGTGCTGGTTGATATGCTCGATAAGGGGTTGTAAATGATGATACAAGGGCAAATGAAGATGTTTCATCATGGCGCATCATAAACCATAGAAACATCAGGAATTACACTCCGGCGAACTGACCTGGAAGTAGAAAATCCAGTAAGTATTTGTGATGGTAAAAAAAAACGAGGTTTTCCTATGTCTTACCTCAAAAAAAAAATACAAAAATGGGATTTTGGGTGCTTCACTGTTGACCACTATCAACCATCACTATCAACCACCATTAAGCAGCATCATCACCAGTATTCCAGGTTTGGGCCAGAATGGTTTTACATGGTTTTACCGTGGTTGATTCATGTTTTACCGATAATTTAAAAAACCATAAAAACATGTGATTTTGGCCCTTCCAGGATCTTCAACCGGCTACTTTACCGGAGCACAGCGAGTGGCGGTCCCTGACCTGCCGCCAGTCCCAGCAGTGTCGCTGCTGTGCCCTGTGAGACTCGGACCATCCGCGCCGCGCGCCGTGCGGCACGTTGCGATGCTGCTGCCGTGGGCGAGAGCATGGCAGCAACGGGGTGGCCCCCCCCCGGGGGCCCCGGAACGGAGTCACATCACTGCAGGAGACACAAGGAAAACAGGACCACAATCTATGAGGTTGAGAAAAAAATGGTCTAAATCTGGGATGTTCAAGAAAAACTACAGTTGTTCAATGTAGTTATTCCAGTTAATAGTTGTAGTGTTTGTTTGTACCACCACCAAAACACTTACAGAGTCCATTTTTGAAGTCGCCAGGTTTCTGGCGGAGAAACACACCAGATATGCATTCGCCTCAACAGGTTCACGAGTCAGAGCCGACGAGAGCTGCAGCTGTGACCCAGTTCACACCAGCAACGAGATGCTGCTAGCGAGTTCAAAAAGAGCTGGCTATGCCAGCAACACTTTGCCGTCTGTTGATCTAACATAGCTGGCTGGATAGTCCACTATAGAAGTTAGATGTCCTATCGGGTGGTTCTCGAAATAGGGGGCCCCAAAAAATGGTGGGTTTGATTGGTACTGTAAATGATTTGAAAAAATGCCTTCCGGGTACCCTATTTTGAGAAAAACCCATTGAGAATGGTGATTTTCCAGCGAGCTATGTCAGATCACCGGAGATCAATCAGATTCTGCACACACCTTGGCACGCAAGTTGATCGCTTCACTGCTTGGTGGTTCTTTTCCACCGCCCGTTGGGTCTGTGTAGGGAGCCAACATGGACTGCCAAACAGAATTCCAAGGTTGAAACCTATTTCAACCATCCAACTCGTTTTTCCCCATCAGTTTCCAGGTTGATCATATCAAATCTGGTTATGGCTGCTCCATGCATTCCGCTGATATTCCCGTGACTGACCATCCTCACCAGAGATCAACCAGCTGGTCAACTGATCAAACCGCACCAACCCCTTAGCCGCGGGAGACCTGCGCAGCTCTGCACCGTTGGGAGACCTGGCAACTGCTGGGCTATGACGGGCTATGGCTATGTCTCACAAAGAACCGTTGCCTGACATGATCACTCTGATTGTGTGAAGGAAACACATCAACTTGAAAAGCAAGATGCTGCAAACTTCTGTGAGTCAGCGTTCTGAAGCGCACTGGCTGCGTGCCTTCAAGTGCCACATGTGTATATCGTACTGTTACAGACATGAATATCAATGTAAACACAAAACGCAATCTGACTGTTGCCAAACCATCTTGAAAACATTCAAATCAAAACAATAGCACAGCACAAAAAGAAAACAACCACCACCGCCGCCAAAAAAGCAACAATGTTGACAACGGCAACAACAACCACAATAAGCATATAACTTGAGACTTAAGAATACTTTAGAGAGATAATAGCAGCATCAACGAGAACAATAACAACCACACAATCGCAGCCAACCCCACCGTCACCACAGCCACAACTACGATCACCCCAGTGCTTCGTCGACCACCCATCACACCACCCCATCATAGCACCCCATCACCCACCAACAATAACAACAACTACTACTGCCACTAGGGCTAGGACTAGGACTTGGACTATGACTACCACTACCACTACCACTACCACTACCACTACCAGTACTGCTACCACTACCACTAACACCACGAAGACGACTACGACTACGACTACAACTACGACTACGACTACTGCTACTGCTGCTACTACTACTACTACTACTACCTCTACTACCTCTAACTACTACTACTACTACTACTACTACTACTACTACTACTACTACTACTACTACTACTACTACTACTACTACTACTACTACTACTACTACTACTACTACTACCTACTACTACTACTACTACTACTACTACTACTATTACTACTACTACTACTACTACTACTACTACTACTACTACTACTACTACTCCTGCTACTGCTACTACTACTACTACTACTACTACTACTACTACTACTACTACTACTGCCAGAACAACAATGACAACAACCACAGAAACAGCTGTAGGAATGGCCAGGAATGACAGAACTGAGACACGAAAATCACAGACAAAAAACACCATCACCCAGAGCAACAACAAAAACAATCAAGGCAACCTCACAAAAAACAACAGCTCCCGCAACCCATATGCTTGCTTTCCACCCCATTAGTCGATGAATACCTAGCACGGGTGTGCTGAAACAATCCATGATGTGAGTTAAGACATGAGTCTGACGTCCTGTTGACAGCTGATTCTACGGGTTGGTTATGGTTGGCAAGGGTTGCCTATTGCTACAGCAAGGTCCCAAAAATGGTTACCCCAAGCTGGACAGTGAGAGCATCTCTGTGTCGTGGACATCCCTGGCTGGCAGTGAAAACCGGCCTGGAAGCTCCAAGCTCAACGAGAATGGATCGAGCTCGGCGCCCCAACCCATCAGCAAGGGATTCGCATCGACTTCATGCTAGCTGCTAACAAAAGTAAGAAACACAGCTGCATGGTCCGATTTGCAACCGATACACATGTAGCTTCCACTGGCTTCCGCCAAGAGACTCAATCCTGAATCCTAAATGATTTGGGATGCCTGGCTTCCCACGGCCGATGTGTGCACCGCTTGGGAAGCCATGCCCGGCT
>VSDK01026204.1:355647-358147 GCA_009767595.1 Symbiodinium kawagutii | reverse complement strand
TGCAGGAAACATGCTGTGAGACTCTGTGATTCTTGCAACCCAACTAGCAGGCTTTTGTAGCAACTCATTGCATTTTCAAACAAATAGGAGTTCTGTTCCACTGCTCAGAAGACCACAATGTCAGCACCATGTTTGGTGAAAACTAAACTCAGCCAACTTCCAATACATTCACCCTGACAGTGCATCCACCCATGCCTTGCCAGATTCTTTTTCAGAACGTCTGTCCGCCCTGGTCCCACACACATTTAGCAGGCTGACTGTAGTTTACATCGCACAGTTTCTGGACATTGCTTCCCCCGATTCCGATACAATAGAGCCGCTGACTGGAAGAAAAATATTGAATAAAGATTGCTGCAGGCTGCATCTGAAAATTGCAACTGCGGTCCGTAAATTTATTAGGCAACCAAGATGGATGGAAAAAGGACAGGGTGTTCGGCCAGCAGCCGAACCAGCTGTCTCTTAGTCTGAGACTTATTATCAACCATCATACAGCACAATTAACCACTGAATTCACCATTCTTCATTTACCATCATGGTTGCAAAGAAATCGATACCGTCTCCTCTGACGATCCGAATTCGCACATAGCAAACTCCATCCGTTTGATGGATTGTGCGTGAGTCGCCATTCATCTTTCCAACTTCATGGCTCAGAATGGCTCCACCGTCCTCAACTCCAAGAGCGGGTCGCCATCCACCACTTGTAAGCGATTGACGACATCGAGCATGAAAAGAAGCTGCAATACAGGACTATACCTATACGCAAAGACTTTGTAGACGGTCGAGCCTCAGCAATGTTGACATTTTGACCACAGATCCAAGTCGTTGCAACAAGCACCCAGAACTGCACAAAGCTACACCAACCAGTCATGGATGTTCTTTTGAACGGACTGCTATATATTGACGCCAGTAGTTTGTTGTCAGTCGCCAAGGTGATGGTCTGTTGGTGCCTACTTTACGCATAGACGGCGTAAGACACTGTATGTACATGTATGTATATGTATATATTCAGTATATATCCATTGAACAATGAGAACATATCACCATTGTTTCACTGCATGTCTCCTGCTAACGAGCAATTTCCACCAGTCCCTCGCTGCATGTGTCGAAAGTGGTCGACTGTGCTGAGGCCGACCATCGCCATAAAGAATTGAATTTCTCAAACTTCGTGGACAGCTGGTTGGTTGATGTTGGTTGTGGGTAGTTGATTGGTCAATATGATCATCCGATAGAATCCGATTGATCTATATTAAAAGTATCATATGTATGTGTATGTTTGCTGGTTGTATATGAGTGATACTAATAATCCAAAATAATGGTCAATCAACTATCTGACTAGCTGAAAGGAAATATACATTATCATATCAGTACGCCGCTGCTACACTTCCTCACCCTAAAGATCTTTGTCCACTTGCCCGGGAATCGACAACTAGGCAAAACGAATGTCTCCCGCAAGACTCCTAAAGGAATAGGAATCCCCCACCCTCAAAGTCACGTATTCAGAATCCAGGAGCGAGGTTCATTCTAGGAAGGGACCTTTGAGGGGCAAGCAGATCAGTCAAAGTGAGGCAGCAGCTCACAGCCTGTACCTCACATTGGCTCAGAGCACACAGCCTCCAAAGAAATGTTCAGCAAGTCGATTTCCCCAAGAGCTGCATGGCCACACAGAGTAAACTGGTGCTATTTCTGACTTGTTTGGTGCTCGAAACTGCGTGATGTTAACATACACTTCTGCATGGCCCATGTCCCAGATTGTCCCAGAAAAAAGGGCAATTCAAATTACTTTACTTCGTGTGATCCCCACCGTTACATGCAAATCTGACACAGGTCTATCTGGCATAGCTTTTGACATTCTTTCTGGCATAGCTTCTGGCATTCTATCTGGAATAGCTTTTGGTATTCTATTTAGCATAGCTTTTGGCGTTGTATCTGGCATAGCTTTTGGCAGTGTATCTGGCAAAGCTTCTGACATTCTATTTGGCATAGCTTTTGGCATTCTATTTAGCATAGCTTTTGGCGTTCTATCTGGCATAGCTTTTGGCATTGTATCTGGCATAGCTTTTGGCATTCTATCTGGCATAGCTTTTGGCATTCTATCTGGCATAGCTTTTGGCATTCTAGCTGGCATAGCTTTTGGTATTCTATTTAGCATAGCTTTTGGCGTTGTATCTGGCATAGCTTTTGGCAGTGTATCTGGCATAGCTTTTGGCATTCTATCTGGCATAGCTTTTGGCATTCTATCTGGCAGAGTTTTTGGCATTCTATCTGGCATAGCTTTTGACATTCTTTCTGGCATAGCTTCTAGCATTCTATCTGGCATAGCTTTTGGCATTCTATCTGGCATAACTTTTGGCAGGGGCGTTGGGGTCCGGCAGGGAACTCTGGGCGTGGATGGTCGTGGTTGAGGTCCGGCAGGGAACACTGGAGAGTGATCATCGTGGTTGAGGTCCGGCAGGGAATACTGGGGAGTGATCATCGTGGTTGAGGTCCGGCAGGGAAACAC
>VSDK01026204.1:315403-355586 GCA_009767595.1 Symbiodinium kawagutii | reverse complement strand
GAGAGGAGAGGAGAGGAGAGGAGAGGAGAGGAGAGGAGAGGAGAGGAGAGGAGGCAGCTAACATAAAATCTAACAACCCTCACCTGGCAGGTGGGGAATCATTATGTTACGCAGGCAGATGGGACAAAAGGAACACAGCCCATGGCGGGCAGGGACTCAATCATTCAGCTTGTCGTACCATTCTACTTACCGTCGACCTCAGATATGGGAACCAACTGCCATATCAAAACGGTTTGTGTTCGGAAATGGCTACAAGTTGGGAGAGCGCTCAGCGGCTTCCCCCCTTTGACTTGCTTTCTTCCAATATCTATGGCCTTTGTATCATACTTGGTGGTACAGTATGATGACCTGCACCTTGGATCAAGTAAGCCAGCCCTCCGTATCTTCGGTCTTCAAAATCCTAAGACATGTCCCAGACAGGTCTTGGGATGTTTACAAATGTCCACCGCTTTTTGGCTGTACTGGTACCTTGGTGTACCCAAGAACATTGAACCCGTTGTTGCTAGCTCGAACTTAATCCCTGTTTCGGTAACACATCACCCCCTTCGAATCCTTGGTTTTGTCACAATTTGTTTGGGATCCCTACTTTGGGTGGTAATGGGTGGTAACTGTAGTGCTGTTCTCGCCACCGACATGGTTCCCACATACAAATAATGACATGTTTAAAAATGTTTCCAGATGTTTCCAGTGTAATTCATGTTATGTGTCTATGTCAGCTCCAGTGTAGAACCATCATTAACAATTGTCTTCCCATTTTTTCCTATAGTTGTGTTGTTATCATCCCCCATTATTGGTTGGTGAATATTGACCCATAGCCATTGGAGACTTGTGCTGGTGTCCTTCGAGTTTGAGATGCACAAGTAAGCAAACTACTGGGCATCCGCAGCTGCGTAGGCAGCGGTGTATCTGCAAATTGCCGCGCTCGGAGGACAGACGTGTTCAAAGCAGCGGTCTCACCATGGAAAAATCTCAAGTAGCCAATCTTGATAGCTGGGGTCGAACTTGATTTTCGAGCATCTTGTGTCAAGATTTGTTTGGTTGGCACCTACGTGGGTGATTGGACTGCTCCATCTGTGGATGGACCTTGCTGTAGATGGTACACATGATGTTTTCGGAGCGGTCGAGCTGTTCACTTTATCCGGGCCTCGTTGCTAAGTAAAGCATACGGTATTGGCACACATTGTTGCGTGCTTGGGAGAAGCCTTTTGCCACCAGATCCAGTTGTAGACACCTTTTTGGTTTCCCTTTGGAACTGAGGTTGCGACCCCAAATCGCAAGATGTGGTGCTGGCAAACGTTTAAAATGCTTCAATGAGCTAAGGTAAGAAGATAGCAAGGTCACTGCCAAAAGTTCCATTCTCCCCAGGAATAGATCCATTACCCTGTTCAACGATTTGCTGGGAAGATTACCCATCCACAAATTTTGCCCTCCAACCGTCATGGTAGCTCCATAGCTGAGGCAATTCCATGCGGGGACAACACTGCTGGAACCACATGTCTGCTAGGAAGCAAACAACCCCGGCTTTGTTCCGAAATGGTGTGTCTACAGCCACACACGCCATATCTATCCCCCAAAAACAATTATTTGATCGTCTACCGTCAGGACCAAACTCGAATCTTGTATCCTAGAAGTCTTTCATGCCAAGAACTGGGAGACCGGACACACAGCTGTATCCTCGCAAAAGTCAGAAGCTCCATGAAGGTGCATCCGTGAGCATTGAGTTGACCGAGAACCATCAATTGACCATTACTAGTTGATTGTAGTTGATTACTAACCAGAATGAAGAAACCATTGACTGCCTAGCCGAAATTTTGGGATTGTTTGGGGGCGCCACTTGGAGGTTATTAACTCTGGTACCCATTTCGTGTCTCGAGTCATGATCGGAGGGGAATCACCCGTCACTTGTACGGACCACCATCTATATACAGATTGACCATCAACAACTAGTATTAACCACTGACCAATTTATTGACCACTACAGTATGTTCCATTTTGAATATAGTCTTCTTGGTAGTGGAAATGATAATGCTCTTAATCACTATGAGCCATTCAGTATCATTGGCCACCACTGCTGGCCATTCTAAATCATTCACAATCATGAATAATCATCATCAACTAGTTCATTGGACATGCACGCAAACATCATGGGCTTCAAAAAGGACGTGGCAAGGGCGGCGTGCGACAACAACTTTGCTCGAGCAGTGCTGCACACATTTCGCCTGGGCACGTATGGTGGCGGTCTACCACCTGGCTGCTGGGATCTGCAAGTTCTGAAATGATCAGGATTATCACTACCATTAGGGCACTCCTGGTGGCTCCGTCGCTCCCCATTGAAAGGCCTAGGGCAGGATACCCCTGGCGAAGCTCATCGCTCCCTCGTAACCAACCGCCAGATAATCCTGATCATTGTGATGGTTACCATTGCGACAACCAGACTGGACATTGACCTAATTGTAGTGCTGATCATTGTCATAGATGTTTTTGATAATCAAAATGATAAGCTGTCACTTTCAAAGATCCCTATGAATGTAATGATATCCTGAAGGTCATGATAGGAATTGATAGACCAGCACATTCCTTCTTGTGATGACAATCGACTCAATAGACCATAACTATTCTCCCTGATATGTTCTGACAAACTTTTTCAAATGGCCATGGCCATGGCCACACGGAAATATCAACTATGGATGATGGCCACTCCATAGAAATGGTGGTTTCCCAAAATAGGGGTACCCCCAAATCATCCATTACTAGTCATTTATAGTAATAAACCAACCATTTTTTGGGTCCCCAATTTTGAGAAACCACCAAATGGGGCTCAAAATCTGTTCTCCATCGGTGACGATAAGGCTTGCTGTGCCTCCCAAACCGCTCCCTCCGCTGGAGTCGGCACTGCTATGTTGAACCTCTCAACATTGATTGAGCACTGAATTCCTTGCCAACTGGTAGCCAGGATCATAGTATTTAAGGGTTGATAAGTTAAGATCGTATCAGCCAGGCAACAATTGAAATCATCCACATGTCTTAGAAGTAACCCCATGTTGCCAGCCATCTGACTGAATTACAGTATAACGGCTGGTGAAAATGGCTAGGAAAGGATCCCTTTTTTGAATGACATAGCTCATCATTGATGACTGTTGATGACTCATCATGATCTCTTCCTTTCACCACTGGATCTTCCCATAGAACCATCATCCCGTCCTTCGTTGATGATCTGAACCCAACGGGTGAGGACTTGGGACACCAACTATATGACCACAACTGGAAGGCAAACAACCACCCAAGCAACAAAACAACTAGCCAGCCAGCCATGTTGAAGCTGCCCATGCGAAAGAAATATCAAGTTGTAACCAGGCCATTTCTGTCGAGATTATAACGGAGGGATTACTCTTGGGCTTTCCTGCAAATGCACAACTCAACAACGATAATCTCATATGTGGGGTCTAGAGAGCACCCCCAACCAACCCTAAACGATGAGAAAAAGTCCACCACTGGTCGATACTGAATTTTTGGACGACCACATTCAGATTAGAAAGGCTCATGGCACGGATGAGCAGCGATCGATGAGGCCAGCATGACCAAGCGCAATTGGCCATGCCAATGGAATCTGCATGGATGATATGTGTGTGTGGGTGATGTCTACCTTCTGGTGATCTAATATAGCAATCAATAATCCACCATCGGGGGGGTTTCTCAAACCATAGGGATCCCACAAAGTTGTGGCTGGTTTATCACTATAAATGATTCATATTGGATGATTCGGGGTACTCCTATTTTGAGACACCTCCATTTGTTCATTGACCTATGGGATCCTATGGGGAATGTTGATTTTCCAAAAAGCAGATATATCAAATCAACATGATGTTGATATACATATAATATGTATATATATATATACATATATCCTAGATTGGATTACAGCAGTGCGTACATCAAATCAACACACTGTCCCACCACTAGCGTCCCAGCGCGGTAAGTCAGAGATGCCACCGCCCAATCACGGGGACCAAGAAGGGGTTAGTATCCCCCAAAAAAGGGGTATGGATATTTGTTGAACTCCTATTGGATCTACTACAATTGGATATAATCCTACAGTATATGGATATAATCCAACAGACTCATATTATTCACTACAATAGGGGGATACTCCTATTATAGGGCACTATAATCGTTAGTAACCCCTAGGGGTATGGATAATTTTGGATACTACAATTGTTGAAGCTCCTATTATGTTTTTGAAGCTCCTAGTGGAGGGTCTATCAAACTTAGAAATCCAATAACGGATTGCGATCCATCTCAAGTCAAAAATTGAACGAACGACCTTAAGTAAAGATCAAAGATGATCAACACCTGAACTGGTGATTTCACTGCTCATTCACTCAAACGACTTTCGGAGGGAATCAATGTTTTCTTGACTTTTGCCCCAAGGGAATGGAAATCCTCTTGAAAGACCGCTCCGGAAAGGACCAAGAGACCGCGGAAACGTCGAAAACGCACTACCGCTTGATGTTATTGAAGAAGTGGAAGCAAACCCTGCAGCAGGCAAGCATTGCGGCCCCGGCAGGATGGGATGTGACCCATCAGCCCTGGGTTCCCTTTCTAGCACCGTTGGCGGTGCCAAGCCATCAAGGGCCTCACTAGTCAGCTTTACTGAGATTCAAAGTCAGTTGTTTTCCTATGTATAGTTGGAATCAATATAAATCTATGTATAGTAAATAATACTATGCTATAATAATATAAAATCAATGCGTGTACATTATCTAAATGCTATATAAAATTAACTAGTGAATGATGTGTAAAAACATGTTTTTGATTCCCGTGGCTCATCTGATCCCATGCTTTGCATGTGGGTGTTTGTGTTTCTATTTTCTGTAGAGTTTCCACGGAATCTTCTCTAGAAATGGCAATTTGATGCTTTTTTGCACAGCCTGTTGTTGCAAGCGAAATGAGGAATGTTGAAAGATCACTGCGAGACTGCTGGCAAGGCTCATTTGTATGAGCTTGAAGCAGGTAAAAACGCTGGCAATGACAATCACTGCTTTATAAGGCTCGTCCTGTGCACAGTCGCTCCCCCCATGGGCCCCCTGCAGACTGGGTGCCAGAGGCTGGAAGAAAACATCCTTGGGTGCACGACTCTCACATGCACATATCTGAACATATTCTATCAAGCAGACGTAAGATAAGGCACATGAATCCTTGTTATTCACGGCTGCCGATCACTGTCGAGTATATCATTGCTTTGGGGGGTTGGAATTTCACCAGCTCGGGCGGCAATTGACCTGCAGTCTACATTTGTGTCACTAACAACCCAGCTTGACATGACCCCTACACCCTGAAAACTACGATCATAATATATCATAGACCAACCATGATCAACCTAGAAACAGTTGACCAATGTGTCTTTCCTATCTGGCAGTGGGTCAAAACCCTGTACCCCTGGTTCCCCATCATTAACCATTGTTTTCCCACTATTATTGTTGGTTAATATCCCCCATTCTTGTTGGTTGACTGCTTGACCCATAGCCATCGCTGCTACTCAAAAATGAAAACAAAAATACCAACTGAACCCATCAACTGATGACTGTGCAGGAGGAACTTCTCAGCAGATCTCAGTCCGCGCTGCTTGCGCGCGCCCCAGTTGGTTTCCGTGCAGTCCTCATAGCCAGACGAGTGTATGAGGTAGTCGAATTCTCGGCACAGCGGTTGCGAGACTTCGCAAGGAGACCCTAGAGATCCCACTCGCGTAGATGGTTAAATATGGTTAAATCATGTAAACTCTATACTAATATGATGGGTTGCAAGACTAATCATTGAAGTTCAAGAGTAGGTAAACCCTAAGTAGATGGGTCAACAACAGTCAAGACTAATTAATCATTCAAATAACAGAGCCACACACTGGTCAGTTGCATTAGCATGCATTAGCAATCCTAACCTTTCAATATGTCCAGCTCACAGCACTGGTCAATCTCAGTGGCGGATCATCGCTCGCACTACGGTCTCGGGTCTTAAAATCGGTCGCCTGATGTGAATTTTGAGGAGGACTGCACCAGCATATGGGTGTTTCTCAAAATAGGGGTACCCCCAAATCATCCTATATCAACCATTTATAGCAATAAACCAGCCATTTTTAGGGTCCCCTATTTTGAGAAACCAGCATGTGTTCATCACTCCCTCAGCATGAGCTCGACTCTCCGAGCTTGGGAACGACGTGGATTCAGTTTCATGGCGTACCTGGATTGGAACTTGTCATTTTTTGGAACACCCTCAAATGGTGGTTTCTCAAAATAGGGGACCCTAAAAATGGCTGGTTTATTGCTATAAATGGTTGATATAGGATGATTTAGGGGTACCCCTATTTTGAGAAACACCCAAATGTGAGTAGAACTGACATACTGAACCAATTCTAGTAGTAAACCGACCATTTTTGGGGTACCTTGTCTTGAGAAACCGCCATATACTGATGTTTAGCAGTTCGGCTGTTGAGTATTCTGCGACGTGTTTGACGAAGCGTCCCAAGTCCTGACTTCGGCTAACTTGGTCGTTTCCAGAGTGAAACGAGCTGTTGGTACCTGTTGAGGCTAATCTGTTTGCCAATCTTGGTATTGCTCCTGGTTCAGGCTAGTCAAAGTCATCATTAGACTAGGTGGGTGGTACCACTGTATCGCTGAAGTTTCCAAGGCTAGTTGGTTGAAGGAGTTCACGGTTCCACGGTTTAGCCAATCAATTTCATCACAGGGATGGAAGTAGTAAAAAACACCAGCCAGCTATCATCACCCACAGGTTTTTTGGGAATGAATGACCAACAAGCAACATCAAGAAAAACAGAACAGCTATCAGGACACCACTTACCAATATCATCCAACATCCAACTTCACCAGTCAGCGCCAAGTCCACCCTTGCCATGACCAGCGGTGTCCAGCGCCCTGATCCACGCTCTAGGTTTCTGCACCTCCGAACATTCGATCGTCATCCCAGTACGCCCACCTCAATGATGAAGCGGGGTCCCAGGGGCGGTTGGTACTCCCCTCTCTTGGAACCCCTGGGGGTTGGCATGTCCACAACTAGCTTTTGGGGGTCTGCGGCTGTGGTTTCCAAAATTATACTGTTGTTATTTGTTGTTGACATGTCAAAGAATGATACCTTGGTGTGCTTCTAATTGGGGAAAGTTGCCGTGGTCGACAGAATCATGGACAGGGTCAAATCCCCAGACCTTAATCGACAGAATTATGGAAACTGCATTTTGGCTGTTTTCAACCCTTGGCATGAAATTTGAATTATGAAAAGAACTTTCCCAACATTAAACATGCAATTGCTGCACGTGATCGGGATTGATGAGTCTTTGCATGAACATGCAACTATGGGAAAAAGCAAAACCCCGGTCTGACCCAACTGTTTGTTTTCGCTTCCATGATTCGGTCAAAGACCATACTACTCTGCAGCCAGTAGGAGTCCTCTCGAATTGCAAGAACACACATAAGTAGGCACTCTGACAAGAACAACATATCCATTCGAATGGGAGAGGAAGAGCCACTTTCTCCCCATTCAGAAGAGCATCCACAAGAGCACATTAGCTCAAAGCGGCACAAAGAATTACACCATTGATGTAAGTCCTTGAATTTCTCCTGGTTGTTTTCTAGACACTTTGGAACATCTTTGAACTCCCATTTTGAGATATTTGCGGGTTCCATGAGAATATTCTCTCATGTTCAGCATTTGGTACTCCTAGGACCTGGCTCCCCCTTCAAAGGGCGCTTGGGCAGGACACCCCTGGCTGCTGGCTGCGCTCCCACACCCCAAGCCGGGTGCTGCGAAGGCACTGTGCTGCCATTGTCAGCTGTTGCATCGCATAGGCCACCGGTGAAATGTCGACGGCCCAGGCTGGGAACGACACGGAGGAGTCAGTGAATCGATGACAGGCAACTGGGCCCCAAACCAGTTTCAAGTTTTTGGTTGCTAGGTAGACTGAAGAAGATGCAGCGAATCTTAATCAGTGGGTGAAGATCCGTTGTAAATCATCACTTCTTAAGCCAAAAACAGCATCTTTTTCATAATAATTTTAGGATCTCTAGATTTCTCCTTATACCAAGCTCATCAGCAATGGCAAGTAGGCCATTGGCGTGTTGGCCAACTTTGACGGTATACATCTCGTCAAATCAGGCGAACATGTCCTGCAAAATATCAGATCAAATGCCAGAATACATGACAACATGTGGGATGAAAATGTCTGAATATATGTCCAATGAACATTGAATGGCATGTGATGTGACGTGCCAGCGGTAATTCTCAGAACACATGTCATGTCATATGGGAAGCAGAACAGGCAATCATTGGATAACAACGTCAGACTACACATTGGATGAAGATGTCAGCACACATGTCAGACTGAAGTGTCAAACTGCATACCAGGTTTGTGTGTACGATGAAGATGGTAGGATGCATGTCAGAGAGCATGTCAAACAAGATTGCAAATAAATTCATCAGTGTGCATATCAAATCAAACAACTGAACATTTTCGGGGTCAATGTCAAATAACATCTTAGGATATAATACAACCATAATCAAAACTCATTACACGATTTTGACTATATGGAGTCTTGCAAGTTCATCAACAAGGAGCTAACAAGTAGATTCATGTTGCATAAACATGTATAGACATGCATAAACCCTCATTGGCAAACCCCCAAAATGGTAAGGTCAGAGAGCCATTTCTGACCATGGCTTATGATCTCAGAATGTCAAATGATTCATAAGCAAACCGAGGTGACAAACTAGCTGGGTTACATGAGGAACATTGGTCAGATCCTTTGGCAGTAGAGTTGTTTCCCACAGGTTGGTTTAAACCGGTGCCAGAGTGTAACACAATGCAGTTGCACCGTTGCACCTTCAAATTATACAATACATCAGACTGTGGGATTAGCTTGTATGTCGACGTTGTATGTGAGTATGCTCTGCTTTTTGTACATACGTATGTATATATGTATATGTATGCATTATACCTCGAAGGATATATGTATATATATATAATATATACGTATTATGTAAATAACGAGGGTATACAGTATAATATAAATATCAAAATGGAATCGCTTTTTCAGCGAAGCAAGTTGAGATACTCACAAACCTGCAGCCAGACAAGTGGCGCTACTATCATCGTCAAGCCAAGCAACCCATCCATGGGAGCACGGAGGCCCGGGTTGCGGTGAATCCATTGAAGAGAAGAAACAGCATCCTTCAGCGGCAGGCAGCGTTCCGTGAACCAAATTGGATTGCTATGCCATCCCCGACAACAAAATCCAAAATGCAATTGGATTGAAGCGTTGCTTGCAGGAAGCTGAAAGCCTATCCCTTCAAGCATCGAAATGAACTGTATTCCTCATAAGAGTAGAGATATCCAATATATTGAGAGAGGTTTTGATGTCTCGAAGGAATTCTGTCCTCACCATTGCTGTTTTCTAAACTGGTTGCATCACCCAGCAAGGTTCTCCAGTAGTCCAAGGAGCCCGCTCGTCTCCATATCAGTCTGTGATCCGACAGTTTTCGCCGGACAATGTGTGGCAAGTTATGGCTTATGTGAATGTATTCATGCACAAGTACAAACGTGTATCATCTTGACTACTAATAATTACCTATATTTACCTATAAATCAATTTACTAACATGGCTGTGGGTCAAAACCCTGTACCACTGGTTCCCCTATCATTAACCATTGTTTTCCCTATTGTTGGTTGGTGGTTATCCCCTATTATTGGTTGGTTAATATTGACCCATAGCCACATGCACTACAGTACATACCGCAAAATCTTTGCATTGGTTGTCGCCGCGCATGACTCTTAAATCTAAAGCCAAATATGCCGGTGGACTGAGCTGTGGACGCCCGTCCCAGGGCTGGATCATACCAAGCTGGTCGA
Organism: Symbiodinium kawagutii; assembly: GCA_009767595.1. Lineage (NCBI taxonomy): Eukaryota > Dinophyceae > Suessiales > Symbiodiniaceae > Symbiodinium > Symbiodinium kawagutii. The sequence continues at coordinate 345,679 of VSDK01026204.1, read as the reverse complement.
ATGGTTCGTGTATCCACCTGGAAAGTGATTTCATGTTATTACTGTATTATTACTGGAGATTAATCACATAATTAAATATATATTGATCACATTTGAATTTCAACATTACCGTGACCAAGCCGAAGTGGCAACCCTCAGGTCGTGGACAAGTCCACTACTTTAACTGTTCAACGCAAACGAAGTGGATGGCAGTTGGTATGCAATTCCAGTAGTTTGGCAGATGACTTCGGCTTTGCTGTTTCATCGCAACAAAGATGATGATGTGCATCCAAACATGGATGAGTGCGGCTCCAGATGACTGACATTCATGGCCCATGGCTTCTAAAATCACCATACATATCCATTCATGGCTTATAACAACCATGGCTTGTTATCAACCATCATCGCCAGAAACACGTGAATGGCTTACCAAAAAAAGAAAGCCGCTGTGAGGGCCCTTCGGTACGACGGTACAAAGCGGTGCCCATCATCTCTGCTGAGGCACATCCAGGGTGCAGACAAGACGATAGCAGTGGTTGAATCCTTTGCCACTGCGGCAACCATCATGTACATGGCATCCATCGTTACCTGAGCACTGCCACAGGACCGTTGTGGCGATCATTTGGGGTCCTGTTTTGAAGTTGCTGACCCGCTTTCTTCGGTAGCACAGGGATGGGCGATCGCTCGGGGAAATATCTTCACCCAAAGAAACTCCTCTTGCAGCCATGAATGTTCTCAGTGGTTTTGTCTGGGAATGGCATGTGGAACATTATTGCATCTGTATATTGGTGACATGTGCATGCAGCGAGTGTGCACGCCCGATGCACTATAAAGGCATGTATATAATCACTGCTCCATGATAATGCATAACAATGCATAATGATACATATGATGCATGATGATGCATGATGATGCATGATGATCCCAAATATATGCTACTAATCACAATCTAGAGTACCAAATGGAATTTCCCCACAGCTCAATTGGTCCGATGCCAAGCACCCCAAACTCCAGATGCGGTGTTTGTAGCTTCCTGAAAGCTCTGGCTATCATCTCTAAACAACTTGCGAAAGCCATGTGGAGTTTGTCCACTAAGCAATGGCTAAATTGGTCCATCAAATAATGGCTATACCCAACCGTGAAAAGCTGCGACCAGTATTGGTATCGTGCAAACAAGAAACAGCTTTGTTTAGGTACGCAATATCTGGTTTCCAAAAAGCTGGTACATCCAACTGCAGTTGTTGGTTTTGATCCCCTATTCACAAGTGTTCGTCAACTTTGTCGATTAATACCTATTAATTAAACCTTAGTTGTGACAAATACAGCCAATATCCACGTTCTGCCCGCAAACCTACAAACCATAAACCACACACGTCTGTGCAAATAGAAGTTCAAATTCTTGCGCGAAGCCAATGTGTTCGAACTTTCACAAGTAGCAGAACCCTAAAACCCCAAAGAAATTCAACGCCTAGGATCGTAAACGCATACCCTAAACTTTGCATTCAGATGCAAAACGAAAACATATATCCAGTGTTTTCTCATAAGCAGACTTGAGCTAAGCCTGTTTTTTGTGTGTAGTAGTATCACTAATGGCTCATTGATGTTACGGATCTCTCCTACTCATCACATATTATTATTATTATTATTATCATCATCATCATCATCATCACCGGTTGGTGGTTCCAAACCTATGAACAATATTAGTCAACCACCCAACCATTTATTAGTACTGAGGAAAGTCAAAACAACAATCCAACCACCAACTAGTAGTTCAACTAGTAGTTGTTTCACCAGAAGTTTGCTGCTTAGCATCCCCTATGTTTAAGCATTATATAGCATTATTAATGGTTATATCAGTTACAAACCCCTATAAAACCCTATAAAACCCTACTTAAAGGAACAAACAACCAGAATCTGATCCCTCGACCTTCCAAGGTGCGGCCAAAAGCGTTGACCACAAGTAGACTGAGGGGAAGAGTATCCATGTCCTGAGGCATGAGGCTTGGTCATGAAGGTTGATGACGCTTGATGAGGAAGATCCTGAGGTCATCAGGGCTGGTCACTTGATCATGGGCGATGATGATTGATGGTTGATGAAGGGAGATCCAGCTCTAAATAGACCACCTCAAGTTGAGCCATAGCTCGTGATTTACCATCACTTATTGGGGGTTTATCGATCGATGGACCTGCGGTTATACAATGTTTACACATACAACGGTGAATAACAATGGTTGATGATGCTTTCTTCGTGAGTGATGATGAATCAGGCGCCTGAGAAGATGTGTAAAAAGCTCCTCGCGATGTCAGTCAAACAGCATGTTGGCGATGCTTGGCTGGTATGGGAAACCCCGTTGTCGAAACTCTGACTCATCCCAATCGGTGGGATACTGCTATATAATTGGTTCATCAAGTGGAAGTGAATGCGAACAGAAAATGATTGTGACTTTCTTACACCAGCCATTCACCAGGTCTACATTGTTCAACAGCTGATCAGTTTTTGGAACCATCAGCTTATTGATCAGTTTCAGGGTGAAACCGCTGATTCACCCAGGTCTACATTCCTGTTCTGCAGTGTTTTGGCTTAGGAGTACAGGACCCTGGGAACGGAGGGATTTGATGGGATCCTACAACTGGACCGGTGGATGACCAGGATGGCCATGAAAATAATCAACATGACTTGCCCAAAATCAGTCAACCAACAACAACAACAACAACAACAACAACAACAACAACAACAACAACAACCAAAAAATGATAGGGGCAATGATGATGAAGAAGAAGATGATGATGATGATGATGATGATGATGATCCCTCACATGCCGTAGCGTCAACTCCCAGCACCGCACAGCTCACGAAAACAAGCCGCCCGGCCGCCCAGTCCCAAGCACAGGCCAATCATGATGGTTCAGTGCTGGTTGATGATGGCCAATGAGTGGTGAATAATGAGAAATGGAGAGCACAGGCCAGGCAACAGAAAAACCGAGCAGTCAAAGACTCATGAGGTGAGCAAAAGAGAAGTTTCTGACAATTTTCAAATCACTGGACTTGCCAGGAATGGTTCCTTAATGGTTTCCCCTGGTGGGAACGGTTCAGAGTTGGTTAAGGATGCATAATCACGTCAAGCCACAATCCGCTCAGTGCGAATATGATGACAACGAAAATACCTTGATTGGACAAGCGGAAGCAGTGAGGGAGTGTAGTCTACAGCCTAAATATGAAGGGAATGGCTATTTGCAATAGGGCCCTGAATGCTGCTTGCAGGCAAACATTGCATCTATATTGTCCAAGTTGTATTTTTTGATCTTGTATTGTATTGCATTGTATTGTATTGTATTGTATTGTAAATATATATAGATATATATATATATATATACATATATATACATATATATAACAAATATCTATTTATTTGACTATTTGCAAAGATTTAAATTGCAGGAGAACACCAAGGTGTCGCATCAGCATGCGAGGACAAAGTTACTGTAGCGCCTATCCGTCGCCACGTGTTGCGCAGCTCTGACAGCTCCGAGGTGCTGGGGACCATGCTATGCCATCTTCCCTGCGTAAGGAACAGCATGAGAACAGCAGCTGTTGCATTCCTTGCGAAAGCATATGAGGCTCCAACCATAGCATATCATAGACATCATGGATCCCTCATGGCACTTGAGCGTTTTGATGTTTTTTCTTGTTGGCTATGAGGTAAAATCCTTTGGGAGTCCAGCATGTAGGTGTCTTTATTGCAAGCGTCCAATGATGCGCAAGCACTGGCGTACAGGGAGGATGAGTGTATATGAAAACATGAAGATCCCTACAACCAACACCCGACCCACGTGCCCGCCCTGCCAATGAAACCCCCGGACTCATACGCTGGGATGTCACCAAGGAGCTATGCACAACGACCTCCTGCAAGAAGCTCAGGAACGTGAAAGAGATGATGTAGGCCTTGGTTTTTCATCACGGGCTACTGGGACCCCTGAATTTTGTAACTTGCCACAGGTTCCTCGGACTTACCAAGAGTGGATGTACAATGAATGCTTTTGATGGTCCCCAAAAAGTCAATTAAACAAATCCACGATATTGCTTGGTTGTGCTTGTGGCTGCCGTTGCTGTTGTTGTTGTTCTTCTTGGTCCTTGTCAGTACTTATAAAGGATACATGTATATTGTATCTATATATGTGTGTATGTACGTACAAACCTGTATTTGCTTATATATCTATTTATATACACATTATATACGTGTCAGGTGTTGTCCTGGAGATTCGAGCGATTTGGATTGAGGAGATGGTACGTTAAAATGGTGATGGACGTCGTCATGATGGTGGTGGAACGTTAACATGGTGGTGGACCTTTATCATGTTGGTGGAACGCTATCATGGTGTTGGGCCATTGACATGGTGGTGGAACCTTAACATGGTGGTGGACCGTTATCATGTTGGTGGAACGCTATCATGGTGTTGGGCCGTTATCATGGTGGTGGAACGTTAACATGGTGGACCGTTATCATGTTGGTGGACCTTTATCATGTTGGTGGAACGCTATCATGGTGTTGGGCCATTGACATGGTGGTGGAACGTTAACATGGTGGTCGAACGTTAGTATGTTGGTCGGACGTTATCATGTTGGTGGAACGTTAACATGGTGTCGGGCCGTTATCATGTTGGTGGAACGTTAGCATGGTGTCGGGCCGTTATCATGTTGGTGGACCGTTAACATGTTGGTGGACCGTTAACATGGTGGTGGTTCGGTGACGTGACATCTGAGTGGAAAAAAAATGGTTCAGAGGTGGTGGTAAGTGGGTTGGCTACCTTACCTTACTACATCTCACTACCAATTGTGGACCTTTGCTTATGACCAGTGGATTGAACATCAGTTTTTCATGATTCACCATGGTCATATATATATGTATATATATACCACAGGGGGAGGGAGGGGGTCCCATGACCCATGCCTGGGGGGAGAGGGGGACAAGGAAGGATGGAGCATAATATGTATATATATATAACTATAAATATATATACACCGGGGTAAAAAAAGATGGCGCAGAATTTGGGGTTGCGCCATCTATAGGTGCGCTTTTGCAAAACGGTCAGGCAGATACTTGCGCCATCTATTCACACCTGCTACAAAAAGGGTGCCCAATTCATAATTTAATTGCGCGGCCCCGTTTGGGCCTCCGCGAAGTTCCGACGACCGGCAAGGCGGACGTTGTAATTTCGACTTGCGCCATCTACTCAAATTTGGTGAGGATTTTGTGGACTTCTTGCCTTTGATTTAGTCTTCGTCTGGTCTTTTTGAGCATTGGTGTAGTCTTCTTTTCCACTGATTTAGTCTTCTGTACTCTTCAAATAGTCTTTTTGAGCATTGGTGTAGTCTTCTTTTGCAATGATTTAGTCTTCTGTAGTCTTCAAATAGTCTTTTTGATCATTGGTGTAGTCTTCTTGTGCCATCTTGTGCCATCTACTGTTGCCGGGTACTTGCGCCATCTACCTGACATAACAAAACACTCATATAGTACATGGCGTGGGTCTTGGAACATCTGGTGCCATCTACTGTTGCCGGGTACTTGCGCCATCTACCTGACATAACAAAACACTCATATAGTACATGGCGTGGGTCTTGGAACATCTGGTGCCATCTATTGTTGCCGGGTACTTGCGCCATCTAATTGACATAAAAACACTCACATAGTACATGGCGTGGGTCTTGGAACATCTCGTGCCATCTATTGTTGCCGGGTACTTGCGCCATCTAATTGACATAAAAACATCACATAGTACATGCCACGGGTCTTGGAACATCTCGTGCCATCTACCATGCCTGGCACTTGCGCCATCTATTGTAAAAATGAGTTGTAGTCTATTTTAATCAAGATGGAGCTCGAACATTTTCGCCCGGACGTTGTAATCGGGGCCGTGCCATCTATCTCGGGGACTTCTCAGTAGAAACATCCCGGCCAAATCCCAGTAGAAACACCCGTAGACTACTTTTAGTAAGGCGTGCCATCTACTAAAATCCTGATTACAACGTAGACTTGCGCCATCCTTTTTTAGTGCGGAGTATATATATATATGTAAATATGCGTGTGTTTGATTTCCTCCATGGTTGCCTTCTTGATGATCAACCCTATCATGATTTTCCACGGTTGAACATCACTGCTGTCAGCACCACTGCGGAAAAATGCCCATCTGAGTGCTGCACCCAATCACTGTACAGCACCTGCGTGCAGCAACAAACATGCTGATAAATAGTCATCACAATGGAGAAGAATCATCTGGTTTTTGCGTACAGCTCTTATGAAAAGTTATTTGTTGATCAACCAATCATCCCTTAATAAAAGGGAAAACACAAAATGTGTAAAACCAAATCATCATAATGATTGATAATCCCTTCTCCCTTTTACCAACCCCTAGAAAGAAAAGATATTGGACATCCTTGGACTGGAATGTTTCGGTTTTTGGTTTTGGTCGGCTGCGTTGGCGTTTGCTAATCGTGGCATTCAAGCACCAATACTAAAACATCACATCCTAAAAGTCAGACTTTTCCCCTGATTGAAAAAAGCCTCTTCGCCTCGGATGGGTTTATTATGGGACTCAACCAAATGGCCTTTTTGATTGGTTTTTTTGTTGTACAGCTACTTTTCACAATTGTTGAATAGAATTGATGAAGGATTTGCACAGGAAAAGGTCGGTAACTGATAATCAAAGAGTTTTCTGTGTTCTGTTGTTCTTTACTTACTACTAGGGGTTTCCTGAGTGCAACTACTTTTTACAGTTGTTTTAGCAGGTTTGAATAAATTATTTGAAAAGAAAAGGTCAGAAACCGCAAAAATATTCTGAGTTGTACGTGTTTTAGTTACCACTAGGGGTTTCCTTCATGCAGCTACTTTTCACACTTGTTTAGATGTGCTTCGATAAAGGATTTGAAAAGGAACAAATCAAACACCAAAAAGTTTTCTTGATTACGGCTCCATATCTATCACTAGTCACTAGGGGCTACACCCCTCATACAAAAATCTCCCCTCACGATAAAACCTCCAAGAGTGTGTTGTACTAGCCTGGGGGTTAGCGCTAGGGCTGATGATGGTGGTTGATTAATAGTGGTCCTTGATTGATAAAAATGGTACCCCTGCAACCCCTGCAACAGGTAAGTTTACACAGGCAAAGATTCTTTGTATTCTAAAGAGATACCAATAGATCATGGATCATAAGCAATATATAATTGCTCTTTCAATCATGTTTGGGTGTTGTATATTGTTTATCAACCCATAATCCATTTCCCTGAACAATGGTGACTAAATCATCAGCTGATAATCATTGGGGGATAGCTGAAAATTGGCATAAGACTGCCGGTGGATGATCATTCGCTAATAACCGTTGACAAACAATAGTGAGTAGTGGCCAGTGATGGTAGTTTGTTACTTATTTGGCAAATGACATCAAATGATGGTAGGTCCTTGTGATCTGTTCCCCCGCCCTTCAAACAATCAGGAAGATCTTGTCACTTTCAGAACAGTCTATTTGTCAGGAAATCGAGCCTTTCAATCAATCTGAATGACATGAATAGCCATCCTCTGCAAGGTTTGAGTCTCAAGAATACTGGCTAGAAAGCAATGTTGCAAAGTCCTGATCGTTAACACAAAATTAACATCTACAAACACTGTTAAAATGGTTATCCAAGAGCAACGATCTATTTAGGGAAAAGCGGAACAAGCAAACGTACATCCAGGTGACTTATTTTGAAGGTGGACTCAATTGCAAAGCCAGTTCATAGTTGAGATACAACATACATTGGCGCAAAAAAATGCAACTTTGACTGTTCCTTTATTCGTGGTGGGTTAATTGTGTTTCGAAAGGCCTGATGAGTGTTGTCTTTTGACCTCAAATAAATTACCCTAAATGTAACCCACCCTGACGATGAGGGCAGTTTCGACGACCTACTCAACGTACGTAATCAGTATATAATCAACTATACAAGGCTATATTTGCGAGATGTTACTAGAGAAAGTAAGAGAACATCGAGCATTTTATCGCCGGTTGTGCATGTTGAGTTGGGTGGTTTCTTACTTGCATACGTTGCTGGCTTGCTTGTTGGCCAATGCCGAAGCCTCGGCCACTTCCGTCTTCACAATGGTGCGCTCTGAAATGACTGTAGGCATGTTCCTCAGCAGCTTCAAGGGCGGCCACCCCAAGCTATGGGATCTGATCAAGCTCCTGGTGGCCATGGGGATTGTGGGTGAACGTTGGTTCTTGGTGGTCAAAATGGTAAAACTGGCCCAACGAAAGATATTTCAAGATCATCTGTACAAAACTTGTAGCTAGAAAGGGTGAAGTCATATAGAACATTATTGATTAATTAACCTTTATAGCTTTTTCTTTGGCAAACTGTTGAAGCAAAATATACTACAAGTAGTGTGCCTAATTAGATTTTGTTTGCAAGATTCTTGCTGTGAGGGTGGTTCCCAGTGGAGTCTGTGGTCATCATTTCATTTTCAGAGCGCGTTCTCGAGTTTAATCATTGTGTTTTTCCTGACCCAAATGGGTAAAAAAGAATGGCCTGCATGGAGTTGTTCAAAAAAGCATATTGGCTTAGACAAGTTTGCCCCAAACAAAAATCACGTTTCGAACCCTGAGTATCCTATGCCTTCGGTGACCGTCTCCTTGGATCTGAACTTAAAAACTAAACGTCGAGATATCGCCATCCGAGAGTCTTCAAACCATCGATGGCACAAGACATGCAAAGCCTCGGCTCAAGCTCACGGCAGCCAGTAATGAGTAGCACGCGAAACAACCGGAGATTCAGAGAGAATTGAGATGAACTTTGAGATGAATTCAGATGCGGTTGCCAATCATATACTGCATACATCAACAATATTTGGGAGTACATCCCAACCGCTAGATGGTTCTGTCACTGTGTGTTCTGTCTCAAGTTTGGTTGTTTTGCCCCACATACACTCGTGCTGTTTTCAAAATCCGCACCTATATCAACCAACAGCAAGAAGATGCTCCCGCCATTCCAAGGGAAATCTATTGAGATGGGAATGCATCATCTTTAGGGACACAAGATATGTATGTGTGCCCTGGGAACCCCCACGGATGAGCCACAGCCATATTGAACCAAACTGTCTGAGGTAACCTCTGATAGACCAAAATGTTACCATTCCCTCATTGAGAGAAACAAGTGACTAGACCGGTCAAACAGTCCAACATCGTTTTACTGGATGCAAACCTGGGCTGAGGAACCAGACCTGTCCTCTTTTGCCTTGATACATCGCCATAATCTTGAATTTGCAAAGTTCAGTCAGAAGCACCAATTATTTGGATACTCTCAACGCAAAACAATACAACGTCAATGACATGAAGACCGAAATGAAGACACAAAGAACGAACATGCCACTGCCGACGCGACGAGAACAAAACAGCAACCAGTTGCGATCACAGCACGGAAGGACTGCCGCCCTCTCTCCCTTGATGCAATGCCTCAGAATCCCAGTGCCGGACTCTCTCGCCAAGGCGCATAAAAAAGAAGGAGAGTTGCGCCTTGACGTCAAGGTCTCCAGTTCGACAGTAGACAATGCCAACAATCACGCCCTCGCAGCAGCGATAGCAAAAGCGAATGGCAATGACGGCAATGACTATGAAGGTGAGCCCGATATGACAATATTGGCACAGTCCCAATTGAACATGATGGGTCAAGAATGTGTATATCATTGTAAATCATCGTGGCGGATCATCAGCTCATAGTAGAAACCATGGAGAAACATGATGCAAACAACTGTCACTGACAATGGGAATTGCTAGTTTTCCACGTGACAGTAGTGGTGGCCCCAAAAAAGACAGGACATGAATCATGGGGTTGTTAGCAGGAAAGAAAAAATGCGACTTGTTGACTCTAATGGCTTTGATCACTCTGGAAAACAGCAGCTGGCTGGCTGGAAGAATGTGGGGCCAGCGCCAAGTTTGTTCGTGAGCATGGCCATGGTAAATTGGATCAGATGTTTCGTCCATGCAAGTTCTGCAATAGAAAAGACTGCACCGATCGCAGAGAGATGGAGTCAGGATGAGTCAGGATGAGTCAGGGGTCCTGATGCAACAATGTTGACGACCCATCCTGGTGGGTCACGCCCACGACTATCCGATTTGAAGACCATGGAGGGGGTTGTGCTTTGTATGAGACGATGTCAACAATTTGTGGTTTTCGAGGGTCCGACCCCTTGCCAATGCTAAATCAGGAGCAACATCAGCTAGCTTTCGTCACAAGCAGCTTTAGTGCATCGGATATAAAGATAGCATAAGATAGATCTAAAGTGAACTATCTAAGATGCGCTAAAGCTCTTTGGGTTATAAAGCAGCTTTAAGTGCATCGTTGGGTAATGGCCCCAACAGCCGAATCGTTGCCTCATTTTGGGGTTCATCCCCCCACAGTGAGAACCAGCTTCATAAACGCCGGTCCATGCCCTGCACAGTAGATGCTTAGGAAGCCTGCCTAATCATTTTGCCATTGATGCTGCCTCATCAAGCATGTTCAATCATTATCAATCTTAACCATCATCAACCAACAAGTCTAGAATCACTAAAGTTTGCACTCACTACAAGTATCAACCTCATTACGAACCATTATCAACTATTTTCAAGCATTACTAACCATCATTGACCCCGTTGTCAACCCCATTGCGAGTCGCATCCTCCATCACCATAAACGATTAGTAGCCGTGATGTTCCCTTGGTAGCAGTCGAGAACCTCCCCTCCATGGTTGCATCCTTGCCTTGAGGATTCCGCCCAACCTCAGGTGGCCACTGGTCGCTATGACTTTGTGGTCAACAGATGAGACTGAAAAAGACAGGACATTGAAGTCAGGTCTGTACGTACGTATGTATGTCTGTCTGTCCGTCCGTCCGTATGTATGAATGTCTGTCTGTCTGTCTGTCTGTCTGTCTGTCTGTCTGTCTGTGTATGTATGTATGTATGTATGTATGTATGTATGGATGGATGGATGGATGGATGGATGGATGGATGGATGGATGGATGGATGGATGGATGGATGGATGGATGGATGGATGGATGGATGGATGGATGGATGGATGGATGGATGGATGGATGGATGGATGGATGGATGGATGGATGGATGGATGGATGGATGGATGGATGGATGGATGGATGGATGGATGGATGGATGGATGGATGGATGGATGGATGTCTTTCTGTCTGTCTGTCTGTCTGTCTGTCTGTCTGTCTGTCTGTCTGTCTGTCTGTCTGTCTGTCTGTCTGTCTGTCTGTCTGAATTGTTCTATGTATCTATCTATCTCTATCTATCTATCTATCTATCTATCTATCTATCTATATCTATCCATCTATCTATCTATCTCTATATATATATATATGTCTGTATTCATTAAAATTAATGCATGCGAATGCCTGCATATATCCACATCAAATACGCCGAATATCATTTCCTTCAATTGTATATACACTATAATTGCTACTTTTTGCTCGGTGCAATACTGTTCTAATACTGTTCAATGCTATGCTCTATTATATACATGCACATGTTACGCCATATCATTTCATACCACACCCTATCACATCATACTATACTATATGTTACTATACTAGATTCTACTGTACATAATATTACACTACTTATTTTCAATTACACATACAGTGCTAAAACTAGATACTACACGTACTACATGTGACTGCTGAACTCGATATACTTAATGGATACTACGTACCATGCTTTATTAATGCCATTTAATGCCCATGCTAATGCTAGTAATTGCTGGTGCTTGAGAATTGCTCAAGCAAATGTTTTGGATTTCAAAAAACCTGCGCCGCAGTCAAGATCATAAATCATGGCAAGGGACTGCCGTCAAGACCCATATGATTTGTGGATTCGGAAAGGAAGTTGTGAGAGTGTGGCTAAACAGGCAAATGGTATACTGAATTAAACACCAAATTATCTCTGAGTCAACTGCAGGTAGCCCTCATAATTGCCAGCCCCGCCGGTGCTGTTGCTTCATCCCTTCATTGTTCTATTCTTCGCATCCCTTAATCGTTAGCGCAGCCTGAGAAATAGCCGGCACCAGCAGTTGGCAGCTCCATGGTGCCGAGCTGCAAATCCGCCAGAAGTCCGTTGCGGTCCCTTCCGCGCAACTTCAACTGCCGCTTGAAGACATAAAAGAGCTGCCACCGGAAGCGAACTCCATACTTGCCTCGCGGGTGCCATGGCCGGGCGACGCCATCAGTGTCACCATGCCAACCACGGGCTCTTTCATACGTTGTAGAACAATTGAGGGAAGCATGTTTCAAACCTCCAACACAACTATGATCCTGTAGCAGAGTTTGCACTACCGATCATGGTTCAATTGGGTCCGTTGTGGAACAAATTGGAACAAGTCAACAATGTTTGGATGGACTTTTGCTGATTTCTTCTAGGTGCATTGGACAGACGGTGCAACAGTGGCAGAGTACGGAGGAGCTCCTGAGAATCTATCTATTTACGCATATATACACGTACTTATGTATATGCATACATACATTTAGCAAATATGTGGATGTAAACGAACACATGCATGAATATAAAATCATTACACAAATATGTATGTATGTATGTATGTATGTATGTATGTATGTATGTATGTATGTATGTACGTACGTACGTACGTACGTACGTACGTACGTACGTATCTATCGATCGATCGATCGATCTATCTATCTATCTATCTATCTATCTATCTATCTATCTATCTATCTATCTATCTATCTAATCTATGTATCAGTCTATGCATCTATGTACATCTATACATGTACACATATATATATATATACATATGTAAAACAGTCGGGTGTGGGAATAAAACATTTGTACATCCATACGTACGTTACATTGGATTGCATTACATTACATTTTATTACATTACATGACATTAAATTCCATTCAATTCCACTTCATTCAAATCCATTACATTACATTACATCACATCACATTACATCACATACAGTATATACCTACATACATACCTACATACCTAAATGCATTCCTACAGACCTACAAACCTACTGTACAGACTTACATATCTACATGCATAACATAAAATAACATAACAATATTGCAGTGCATGGCATTACATAACATGGCATTACATTACTTTGCATTACATGCATTGTATTACATTACATTGTATTGCACTACATAAAGCAACATTACAATGTACTACACTGCATTGTATTACATTAAACGGTACTACATTACATGGTATTGCATTACATTGTATTACATTACATCGCATTACATTACATTATATAATATCACATTACATTACATTGCATTACATTGCAATACATTACATTTCATAATATCACATTAATTACATTACATTACAATACATTACATTGCATTACATTACATTGCATTACACTACATTACATAATATCACATTACATTACATTACATTACATTACATTACATTACATTGCGTTTACATGTACATTTACATTTACATTTACATTTGCGTTACATTACACTACACTACATACACATCATTATTGTCAATAATATATATATATATTAAGGATGGGTGTGGGGGTGCAACGGTGCTATGGAATCCATCGTTCCAGAATCAAACCTGGCATGAAAAAATAACATCATCCATAGATATCTACATGATCTACGTATGATAATATATGTAATGTTAACCTAGCTATAATAAACCTCTCCTAAATAAAGTACGCCCAAATCCAGTTTGCAATAATAAGCCCCCTAAATAAAGTACGCCCAAAAAAATTGGGGCAACCAAATTTGGTGGAAAAATATCCGAAACCTTGTCCTATTTTTTTGAAATTATCTTTGATAATTAGGCACTTCATTTAGCAATACTAAACTCAAGATCCAGATGTTGGATGTCTCAAAATGTTCTCGCCCCTTAATTGATCAATTCCTAATTTAAAACCCTATCCTGAAATTAAAAAATTAATCTCACAAACGGGGTAGCCTTGAAGCCTGAGACCCTCTAAATAAAATGTGTGTTTTAACCCCCCTAAATAAAGTATCTTCATCTGATGGTCTCTAATGTTTTTGAAATAATCTTAAACAATTAGGCAACTCATTTAGCAATACTAAATTCATGATCCAAACGTTGAAAAGTTCAGATTTTAATTATCTTTACAATTAGCAAATTCATTTAGCAATACTAAAAGCTCTTCTGGATTTCCTGCCAATTGGATTTCTTACTCGTCAATTTAAGAACAAAGGATCCCATGATCCCACTAAATCACTTTTTATAGAAAGTTATTTAGAGGGAAACCAAAGAACATTATATATTTATTTGTTTGTAAACTGTATACAACCATACTTCTTCTGTATGTTCCATGTCTACACCTGCATCTACCCTGGTCCCTGTTACGCTTCCCTGACACCAAACAAGACAGTTGTCCTGCAACCTTCAGAACACACAATGGTAACAGGGTATCCGTTGGCGGCATCAACCCATCATGGGCCCGTGCCCTCGTTCAACCAACGTGCCGTTTTCGCGGACTGCCAACCACGGGGAAGTCTGAAGGCCACAACGAGGCCGGTTTCGATTATGAGCCGATATGCAACTTGACTAAGCAACACACCGACTGAAAATATTTGGATGTTTCTCAGTATAGGGGTACCCCCCATCATCCCCAAATAGTCATTTATAGTAATAAACCAACCGTTTTTGGGGTCCCCTATTTTAAGAAATCACCAAATACATGCACTCCAAAGATTCAACTAGTGGTTGATTCAACTAGTGGTGAGTTCAATATTAACCAACCCACAGACTGACCATGTTTCAATGGTAGCAGATGAAGTCCGCAGCCGTCCCGTCTGCAGCCGAAGCACTGTTTCGAAGTGGCGGCACCGATCCCCACCTGTGCAGGGAAGGCAGCGAAGGCATGCTGCCATGCAGCTACCGAGCTGAGCCCAGGGGCCCAAGGTTTTCCATTGAGGGTGCTCCATGATGCTCCTCTATACATGGGTAGGAGATATTCACAGAGGCGTCATGGTCCCATGTGTTTTTCTAGTAAACAACTAAGACATCAATTGATACATCTTGCAGTCATTCCTGCATACGTTTGGCGTAACTCTCCCAGGAGTTCAGCCATGTTCAGCCGCCATGCGCCAGCCTCAGCAATTGCCCTCGGGTGTTCTCCAAGAGCTCAAAAGCACTGGGCATCTCAACTTGCAGGCCTCAGTTACTTGCATGAAACCTGGGCAGCTGCCATAACTTTCATGGATACTGGTTGAGAATGGTAGCTAAATGGCAGCTAAATGATACTGGTTAATGGTTAAATGATACTGGTTAAGAATGGTAGCTGATAAGTTACTAATAACGGCAAAGCTGAATTCAAAGGTTCTTTGTTTCATGGATAATAAGTACTACAGTAATCGCTACTGGATTCTTAGTGGTTGTCAACTGACATAATGGTTAACAACGGTTTGCAGGGTTTCATAGCCAAAAGCAAAAAACAAACAAATGGCATACCGATGCATACGGCATATCTCTCTAGATCTGTGATCATGCTCTGACCCTCAAGATAATGGTTGACCATAGCTGGTGCCATCATTTAATGTGATTATACCCCTCGGGCTCATGATCAATAGCCAAGGGCATTTCACGACCAGAGTCGCACCGATGGATGAGACTTTAAGCATCAATGTTTGGGGACTTTGAGTCCATTTTGTAATCCAATCCACTCATACAGAGGCATCCGCTGCACAACGGCCCCACATGTTTGTGCTGTCATGCGGGGTTAACGGTTACCCCTCCAAAGGATTTTAGACTATACAAACACAAGGTATCAGAATATGGGTAGTTGAAATCTAGCTAATTCCCTTCCGCCAAAATTACAGCCCCCTATAGAGTCCCCGCAAGTTCTGTCCATATTCCCTACTAAACCAATGTTTCCGGGAAGGGTGGAATAGGAAGTCAATTGAGCCGTAGAGGACAACTTGCATGGATCGGTTCTACTCTCATAGGTTCGCATGTCTTCCCACAATGGGTTCACATAATTTCATGTTGAACCAGAAGTTGAATTGAACTCTTGCTATCAGTATACCCCTTGTCTTGTTGGTCCTCATCTAGAGTCATAATTGACTAATTTAGCATTGGCCGCGATTGTTGCTGAGAATTTTGCCCTTTGCCTTGATTATCAAATCTGCAATGGCTATCATTGGCATGATCACAGGAGACAAACAAAAAACGCATAAATGAGCATTATCATCACAGATCATCATGGAAAAATTGACAATCCAGATAATTCATGGCATGGTTGAATAATACTCCACATTCAGATGGAGCCATTCTTAACCAGCCTTATAACCTTATAACCAGTAACCTATAGTAACCTATCGTAACCTTATAACCTTATAACCTCATAATCCATTGCAAACCTTATAACCAGCCTTGGAAAACCATTCCGTGGGATGATCCCTGGGATGATCCCCGCCACTGGGCAAGCCATGGGCCCGGTCCCACCTTCATCGACGTCGGACTGGACTTGGGCCTGGAAATGCTCACCTTGGAGGAGCGACGTGGAAATCGGATTCGTGATCGCAAGTCATGGTTTATGATGTTAATGATATATGGTTAATAATAGGTATTATATATATACATGGTTTGTAATATATGGTTTATATATGGTTAATAATAATAGGTCATATATGTATATATATATATGGTTATTTCTAGAATGATGTTAATTATATCAAGTCATGGTATATTACGCTCATAGTCTTCGCTAGCAATGTGTGAATAACTGATTAGACAATGATATGCTAACCTGATGAATTAATGGTTAATGATATATGGTTGATTAATGATGGTTAATAATTAATAACTGCTGAATAACATATGGTTAATAATGGTTGATGATGATCACTGGTTGGTGGTTGAACCACCCCCACGAAAAATATTAGTCAACCAACCATTTGTTGATAATCAATTACTAGGGAAAATAGAACATGTGTAAAACCACCACCAAATAGTACTGGTGATAATACTTCGTCATGACTAATGCTGAATAACGAAACCCCCAAACAAATGGTTGGTTCATTACTAGCTGCGGGCTCAACTCCTCCCAATT
Organism: Symbiodinium kawagutii; assembly: GCA_009767595.1. NCBI lineage: Eukaryota > Dinophyceae > Suessiales > Symbiodiniaceae > Symbiodinium > Symbiodinium kawagutii. The sequence goes on along the minus strand of VSDK01026204.1, from coordinate 328,593 downwards.
CGGCGGTGCAGCGAGGCCGGCTAATCGTTGAGCGATTGGAATACCCTGCTTAGCCGGAGACTGTTCCATTTGTCGTTGCCATGGCTCATGAGTCTCAGTCTGCATCGCTTTGATGATGACGTTGGGTACCGGGATGTGGCTTTTGCTTGTCTCGATGCTGGTCAGCGAAGAGATTGCATCTCCGGCGAACTGATGTTCAGACAGTCCGTACATCTCGCTGAGTCACACCGATTTGTTTGCCACATGGCTGTGGGTCAAAACATGTCAAAACCCTGTACGCCTGGTTCCCCTGTCATTAACCATTGTTTTCCCCATGATTGGTGGTAACTATCCACCATTTTTGGTTGGTTAATATTGACCCACAACCACATGTTTGGCGCAACAGCTTTGTGTTCTGGCAATGTGCACGGAGCGTACCTGGGACTACGTGTCCCTGGTACTTGGCCGCGCTGAAGGAGCAGCACTGTTTTGCTTTGAGAAGGCTGAGTTCAAGCAGTGACAAACAGTTTGGAAAGCACCAACGACGTTTGGGACGAGTATGCGAGTGGCTTCGAAGCAGCTGTGGTTGCTCCACAAGTGAGCTTTTTGCCTTGGTTATTTGGTTGGATTCTTTGCCTATGGTCATGGTCCATTGCCTTGAAACGGAATACCATTGCTGTCGTTGAACACCGGCGGCACGTCCTTGGTCCGTCGGGGACTACACTTTCAGCTGATGGTTCATGCTATGGAGACGATTTGAGATTGGGGTCCCTCTCGTGGACGTTTCTCATGAGTTCTCAAGATTTTTGGTTAGGCTTTGATGTGCTCCACCGCTCTTGCCGGCAGCGGTTTGGGTGGAGGATCCGCAAGATCAGCAAAGTTTTGACGAATTAGGGGTCACACGTGAGTTCATTCACTGGCCTGGCTTCGACCATGCTGTGTTTGATCAAGTGCGCGGAACCTGCTTTGACGACAGGGCCATTCTCCGCATGGCTTGTAGAGGTGGTTTGTCAAATTTATGCGGGCCGCACCGCGCTAGGCTCATGGGCCACCCAACAGGGGGTGCCTGTCCCCACTCTGGTAGTGCTTCGTTCCCTAACCCGAGCAAGCACGACCGCAGGAAACGAGGTTTATTACTATTGTATATATAAACGGTCGATAAGCCGGATGACAAGTGGGGGTACCCCTATGACTTCAGAAACCACCAATTCATGGTTGATCATGGTGAATAACAGATCCGGGTATTTCATTAGTCAACATGAATTAAAAGTGGATGATTATGATTAACAATAGCTAATATGACCCAAATCGTAGATGACATTACCACATAGTGGGTAATGATTAGTGGTCATAAAAATAGTGGGTAATATATAGTGGGTAATGATTACTGCAAAAAATAGTTGTCAAATAGTTGACATTACCTACTATTAGTAATAACATTGTTAACTATTCTGATGGTTAGTCAGAAAGGTAAATGATTATTTGTGGTTCGTAATTATAATTGTTATTCATGTTGTAAGTTAATTGCTTCAACCCATGCAAGCCTTCTGAACCTGACACGATGTGAACCCCCTTGTTAAACATTCTTTATCTGGGTGAGATAGAGAAAGCTTCTGATCTTCATTAAACAGTGGTGCAGTTGTACTGCCAGCAATCGATCAAATAGTGGTAAAGAATGGATGCGAATGTAAAACTACGTGATGCTTGCTATTGTGAATCATGCACGATCATGATACAACCAGCCACTGATTTCTTCATGCCTTTGACTTGGGTGATGAATGGAAACGTGCCCGGATGTCGAGACTTGAGTGGCGCAGTGAAGCTGCATCTTGGACCAAAAAGAATGAAGCTGGATCACTTTACAACAGTCCCAACCATACGCACCTGATGGATCCTGATGGTAAGATTCGTTTCCCTGCATTTCGTGGCCCATTTGGATCTGAAGAAAAGGGCAAGCCACTGCGCCACTGCGCATGGCACGTCAAGGTCTTTGATGCGCTATGCCACCAGGCTGCTGTATTTTTCCAAAAAGAGATCGATGCGTGCAGTGCTGACTTCAGGAGTCACCAAGTCCATGAAGTAATCCACAGGATTCACATGCCTCAGGGATGAGTGCAGCATGTTTCTGGGGCTGGTCCCACACTCTCACCCATGAGAGGATTCAACCTGGAAAAAACTTAGCAACTTAAGCCCATGCAGCTCCCTATGCTGCTTTCGTGATGAGTTTGTCCAAAACACTTCTCGGAACCAACAGTGCAAATTGATAGGTGTCAGTCCTCAGAGATTCTAGCATGATCGGAAAGCCCCATTCTAGTGTTTTTGAAAGTCAAGCACATCTCCCCTCCAATGAAGGACATTGCAAAGATCGGACATTGGACGCAAAGATCCGAAAGGATGCAAGCAGCATCAGTAACTTGTACAATCCTGCTCCGTCGCCAGCTTTGTAAGAAGCGCTGGCAGGGTGGACTTGTTTGGGTTTGTGCAATCGTTCCAGTCAATCTGCCACGACCACCCGCATCTTCAACCAAAGAAACTGCCGAAGAACAGCATAGACTGCTGGCTAGTAATCTTGAGTCTCAAACATATTGACGTGTCAAATGGCCGTGTGTCCATCAGTAAGGTTCGCAAGAAATGATTTGGGTATGAAAAAGACAACGTACAGTTCTGTCTGAGTCCTTCAGGTGTTTGGTGGCTGAACAACCCCACTATCTATGCTGATCACATAGGACTACCCTTGGATTCTTGGATGATGAACATGAGGTGATTTGAGAGTGTCCACAAACCACGTGAGGAATGGAATATCCACAAGAAACCACCACCATTCCCACTGCAAATAGCTGGTCCTTCCGTGTCCTCGTCCTTGGCTGGTCCACTCTGGATCCCATTATATACCATCCAAGAACCATCCTTTTGCAAGGATCTGATCAAAAATGGTCATGGCTAAAGAAATACCATAGTTTCTCCTACTTCAGAGTCATCAAGAATTTGATGACTGTAGGGATGAAGTTGATTATACTGGTTACTTCATAGTGGTTCATACTCCCGTACTGATTTGCTGATTGTGTGATCAGTGCTTAACAGTCGTGGTCCACACCTTTGACTCCACATCCCGACCCTGCGATACACATGGGCAGAACGGCGTCGAAGGGACATTGGCACTTCGAAGCCGACCATACTCAAATATTCAATGACATCCTCGCAGGTCACGGGGGAGAAAAACTCCCCGAAGGCCGGCTGCCCACTGAGAAGGTATTAGGATTAGCAAACCCGGCAACTGTTGCTGCTTCTGCACGACTCAGCTGTCATCCGGCTTCCGCTTTTAAGTCATGTGCCCAGTGTTTTTCAAACCCGAAGTGCAGTGAATAGAGCAGTCGACCTACAAGAGAACCATATATCTAGTACTGCCGTGCCGAGTGGCTCTCTTGACAGCCCCAAGTCTGCATCTGTATCGTTGCACATTATTGCCGTCATAGCTAATTGCATTATTGGGTTTAAGCTTTCCATTGGGTCATCACTATGACTGTGATCCGACAAGAAAGAGGAAACAGTATGCTAGCTTCCCGATCCAATACCATCACTTGGACAGCGCGATCAGACTAATCCACTTATTGGGAGTAATAGTTTGGGGCAAAGCTTGGTGGCTTCAGGAATACCCATTTCACGTTGCAGGCAAGGTCCTGGGTAGGTAATGATTTGTCTCAGCAATACCACTGAAATGTGTTACACCATCCCGGCTATTACGCTAGCCAGCAAATGTCCTTGCTGCTTGTGCTCCTTCTCAAGGGACATTCAGTCTTAAAAATATCAACCTTTTAATGACTACAGTAAATTGTGCTGCTAAAAAGCAATGCGATGGCATGGATTCGCAAACGTTAATATGGAAGTCCGTGGAGGATCAGGCTAACGCCAAAGGCTGCATGCCTGATGCGACATGCCCATCATTCCACCCACCCAACTCAGGCTATTCTATTCTGTTTTGATCTGCACGTGCATGTGGTGGTTTGATTGCTGTATTTCGTTGGTCGGTTGGTCAGTACATGCTTATGTTGTTTGAGTGACGGTGCATCCTTAGTATGTGTGTGTGTGTGTGTTCGTGTGTGGAGTGTGTGGAGTGTGGAGTGTGTATGTGCGTATCAGCAAGTGGCATAATTTCATTAAGAATAACAAAATAGAATTGCACAAATAATTGCACCAATTTCTGCCCAACTGCTACGTCGTGTTCTTCACACATTGACCGATGTGTCTGAGCTTTCTTCGCAAAAAAGGATCATAACTTGGGATAGTCGGGGGTATGCCTTATGGATGTACCCAAATTATCCACATCCGCTTGGTGGTTTGAACCCGTCTGAAAAGTATGCGTCAATAAACCAACCATCTCAAATATTGGGGAATGTAAAAAAAGGTTTAAAGCCACCAAGACATCATCCCTTGTCCTCCATCTTGCCGTTATAAACGGCTCGCCCAGGATTGGCAGTCATGAGCAGCAAATCATCAAAGAGATTGGCCACTTCCACTCCTCAGACCCAAATTGTGAACATGGCAGATTCGTATGATTTGTAGTTGCTAAATCTGTGGTCAGTAGTGGCATTATTTTTGACTACTGTATGTAGATGATATGTTTATTGATAGTTGAGGGTAATACTGCTTATAAATTAAATAATGCTCAATTGATGTTTTAAGATTTTAAAATATAACTTACTTGTATACTTATCCGATACCTGTCCATCAATTGTGTGCTGCTGCACCGATCCATAGTCCCATCTGCGTGACTTAACGTTTACCACGCTTCATGGAGTTTGGCAGCCCATCGACTAACTATCCAAAGCCATGATGGCTTGCATCTCGGGACAGGTATGGCCAAATGATCCAGAAAAAACTGCAGGAAACAGCAAGACATCATTAATACATGGATTTTCTAGGGATCATATAATATAGGGTTACAGCCCTCAATCATGGTCAATAATAGGGGAAATGACCAACAACAATACTTAAACAGTTCCCATGTGGTGGTTTCTCAGAATAGGGAACTTGAAAGTGATGGTTGGTTTATTACTATGGCAATAAACTAGATGATAAATGCATATGAATGCGGGTACCCCTACTTTGAGAAACACCCATATCAAAAAACATGATTACTCACGACATTAATCGCCATCGACAACCATCAAACCCGTCACGTTGTGATTCTGGGAAGGTGTTAGTACATAACTTACTTCGAAGCTGATTAGTCATCGAAAACCATAACCATCATTGCCCAAAACATTCATTAAGCATCATTTAACCATCAATTCAACAACTTTAAACCATCAATTTGATCATCATGTAAATTAACACTTAATTGACAACTATTCACCATCAATACCCACTATCGTCAGTTACCACAACTACATTCATCAGAACATTCATCATAATTCAACCCCTCATCAACCAACCAACCACTTCCTATACTAGGGACAATAAAAAATGTCAATCAAACCACCAACCAGATAAGCATAACATGAATCATATCGGAGACCAAGCTGAAGCATCACAGCGCCAAGGATCTGGGTTGGTGAATCACCTCGGTACCCACGTAACGAAGAACACTTCAGATCGCTTCATAACAGTTGGATTATGTGTTTAAGTAATAATAGCGAAAAGATGGGTCGACTAATTCTTATTGATGAAAATGGATGAAAATGGTTGGTAACGACTGTCACTGATACTTGTCAATAGTGGGTGATGTAGATGAATGTTGATTGAATCATGGTATTCAGAATGGTGCGTAACCATAGAGGGATAGAAAACAGCAATAATCAACGTCCGTTCCCGTTCCCCACATTTCCAGCTATGTCGGGGATCAACTCAACATCAGTTGCTTCGACACGACCACAGTTGCTGGTTGTGTCCTGGTTAGTCCCACCAAACCAGGCTGGCTACCTCCGCCTCCCACGGGCTGTCTCTGTAACTTCGTGACGCGAAAGAAGATCACAACTATTGAGCGAAAGTGACTTTTTGTGACAAGGCAACACACCACCGCCGCCTCACTTCATAAGTGTCAGTACAAGGTCAGCGATTGGTCGGTTGAACCATCATTATATTGACACCGTTAATGAATCAACATTGACCGTCATTAACCGTCGTGACCCACAATCAATGACATGAGGAACGGCGACGATTAATCTCAAGTACGGGAAATGAAGAGAGCGTGCGCGATTCACCATGCGATGCAATCTCTAGGCAGATTAAGCAAAAACATGTTGGCGGCAACCCTGACGTTGCTACGCGCTTGACCGGGTCCTTTGCCCACGCTCAAATTCCTGCGCAGGGCCGTCCTTTTTGAGCTTCAATTGTTGACAAACTCAAACTCTAAACCCGAAAACCAAAAACCCTAAAACCCCAAACCCTGAAACACTAAACCCCAAAAATCCAAAACCACAAATCATGCACATCGCCACTGTTTGTGCAGTTTCTCCCAACCATGTTGACCTTGCACAAGATCCTCCAGTGCGGTGCGTCATTATGGGTGTGGAGCAACGTCCGGGTTGCGGCGAACGTGTTTCAAAATCGCTAAAAATAGTTGATGAATGTTGATGATGGTCAAACCATGTCAAACCCATGTCTCTCTTGGATTCAGCAAGCTGAATTCGGCGGCTGACCACGACGACGATGACATTGTAGAACTGTGCGATGTGCTTCATGTACCTGCAACAGCTGCGGGAACCAAGGCATCGCGACGGATCAAAGATGTGGGTTGCCACCTTGGGGAAGGTGACCGTCTTACATTTCAGCGACATTCAGCGACGACAACATGGGGCCGGGCTATACCATACCATCCTAGAAGCATATATGAATATCTCCGGTGATTTGATATGATTCATCCTTGGCTATGAATATTACCATAACACAATACCATCCAACAATGAAATTCACCCAAACATGAGTGCTCACATGTGAAACCAGGCTCAGCTGTCTTTCTCTAGATGTCAACAACCATCGGACCACGCCTCAGACTTGTGTAAATAGCCAACTATATGATGGCACACGCAATCACTCCATTGGCTTCCGAGAAATCACCATGGCTTCAGGGCATCACCAGCAGTTGATCCGCCATGACATCCCATCCACCCGAGCGATGATCAACCAGCTGTGTACTAATGGCAAGCACAGCTTGAGACGCTACAACGGATCCCAATCTCTAAATGTGGTTTCCTCTAAATTAAAACACTTGATAAGCATTTTAGAGAAGATGCAAACAGGGATGCTAATCTCACACAGTTGTTTGAACCTTCTCCAGCAGGCAGCGCTGAAAAAATCTCCATGGATCTCCTTCCTCGATCTCCGCAGCCGATCGCACCCTCGCCTCATACAAGTCTCTGCATCCGTTGCCGAGAGGCCGCTGGTTGGTTCGTCACAAAAAAAGACCTCCCGCGGCACAGTGCTCCCCTGGTTCACCAATCGGTCCACCACCCTGGTTCCAAAGGATATCTGGTTGGTGGTTGAAGTTGAAGCTCCTGATGATTGTCAACCAACCAACCATTTGATGATACATTTGGGAAAATAGTACAAGTAATAAACTACCAACCAAATAGACACAGTCCGTACCAAAACCATTGATCGTGGAATGAAACGCTAGCTTGTCCCCCCCAAAAAATGGATTTCCCCTTCAAACGGATCCATCTCAGGATTTGTTGACCCAGGGTCGACCTATAAGAAAATGCTTGGTGTGTCACTGGATTGTACATTCACCCATAGCCATGTATCATATCATTACAGTATGTGGAGCTCATGGGGTCCCATTTTCATGGTGTTCCAAATTGGATTCCTGAAAGAAATGGATCGAAATAATCACGGGGATTCCTATGGGATTCCTATGGGTTCCTGGTGTTTCATAGCGGAATTTTCATGGTGTTCCATGGGGTTCCTGGTGTTTCAGAGCAGTTCCTTGGCGTTCCTTGCGTGGGGTCACTCGGGTCACGTTGGTTGGTTGAAACACACCATGGCTCCGGTGCTACGGCACCTGTGCGCCCGAGGTGAGTCGTTTGGCCAACGACAGGCGACGTTTCTGGCCACCCGAGATGCCACGCAAGGACGAGGCGTCACCGATGTAGCTATCCTACCAGGCCAGCCGTGGTGCTCCAGATTTGACCATCAACCAGGTGGTTAAATGATGTTAAATCCTAGTGATGGCTACACTAGATGATTGAACTTAGTACTGATTTATGAACTGATAGGGCTATGGATCAATATTTATCAACCAATTTCATGGGGGATAAGTTAACCAACAATAATAGTGGGGAAACAATGGTTAATGATAGGGGAACCAGGGTTACGGGGTTTTGACCCACAGCCATAGGATTCCCGAGGATTTCACTATCAGTGTAGAAAATGAGCTAGCAACTGATAGCTAGAAACCAGGTGATTTGACCAGGTAGGTATTTGACCTTTAACCAGGTGGTTCAATCATGTTAAATCCTAGTAGGAAGCTAATGGTAGACAGGTGATTGAACTGATTTATCCTGGTGATGGGTATGCTCCAGATGGTATTCCTCGAAATGGTTGATATCTACATGGGTAAACTCCAGATTCTGGTAATTTGACCATTAATCAGGTGATTTACCCTGGAGGAAATCCCAGTAGACAAGTGATTGAACTGATTCACTTTGATATGTGAGCAACTTCCAGATTTGGAAGCTACTTTTGGTTTGACCCAGGATTGATATCCAAGAATTCACTAGTTGGGTGACTTTTTGGAACCTGCTTGTGGTTGACCCAAGTTCGAACCCTCAAAAATTTGGGAATTGCTCACATCTCAAGGGTGATTCAAAGCAGTTCAACGTATCAGTGCCAATTGAGCTATGATTGAAAAGTGGGTGTTCCACACTGACTGATGATGCCGATAATCTATCCCAGAATAGAACGTCCTACATGGATGGGCATAATCACTTCCTATCAAACAGGTAGAACGAGTAGTACATGTTCATATCTGTTCATGAGCTATACTCAGCAAAAAAGTATCAAACACTCAACGCGCATGATCAGCAACACCTGCATGGATTGCTACACAGAGTCGTCCCCTCAGCAAACAGCTACCCACCAAAAACCAGCAACTCTTACCGGCCGCTCCCACAATCTGTCGATGCCCTCGCCATCATGGCCATCATGGCTTCCCCTCCTTGATCTCAGATAGGCCCAAGACCTCAAGGCGTCGATGGACCCACTGCTTCGCCATTTTTTGACTCACCAACGAGGGCCGCTCGAACTTCAGAACGCCCGTGAACTCCACCGCCTGAACGTGATCGAACGTGCGTGTGGGACATATATGGAACACTTCAATAAGTTATCTAGATCTTCTATATATGAATTATAGTTGTAATTGTGGAATTTAACATTTACATTCATGCATGTTATTACATCATATTGTATGATGTATATTGATGTATCATATATGCTTGATCATGTATGCTCATAGTTGAAGTGGTGTGCGCGTGTGTTTGTCCCTTTTGCTAGAATGCAACTGTTGCTCGCTGCTCTGCTTCCTTCGCTCGCACAGTGAGTTGTGTGCGGCGCTCACAACAGTCTTGTTTTTCTGCTTGAATCTCGCGGTTTTAGGCAGACTTTCCCAGAAAAGTGTTCCAAACCAATTTGTCATTAGTGAGTTCTCAGGTTTCCCCTAAGAGCTCGTGGCTTCAATCGGTTTTAGTGGGCAGAATTGTGGATTTTCCAACCTGAAATCACGCTGTCGTTGTTTGCTCGGCAACAACTAATGGTTTTACGGAGGGAATTTCATCGAGCCAGGGAAACCAACCAAGGGATTGCTGAGCGCTGCAAAAATGAAGAGAGTTGACTTGATAGAAATCACAGTACTCAGCAAGTCAGTGGTACAAACATAACATGACATGAAATGACATGACATGACATGACCATAATGATACAGATAATATGACAACCAGGTTGCGAATGACAACAGGGTTGCACGCTCCTTGATGACCTGGATATTGCAATTGCAAAACACGCGTGCTACCGTTCGCAATTGGTGTTCCTGGATGCTCTGTCGTCAGCACAGTGACTGTCCGAAAAAACATGTTACATGAGCCAGCATAGACACTTGCACTTGCTGGTTGGTCCTTCGATTTTGCTGGGCATCTATTTTGGAAGGCGATCATCCCATAAGTGCTTGTTAAGTGCTTGTTGGACCTGGAAAAAGCCAACTCTCAAAAACCCACTGTCCAGCTGTCTGCACTTTCTGTCTATCAGCTGGTGTTGTGGATCATATGTTCAACGTGTCACAAGCATACAACATGAAACAACCATCTTCTGGGGGTGAACCCTTGATGGATCCCATTCTGGGTGGTGGTTGACCTGTCACCAAGCTGTTTGATTTTGTTGCCGCCGGTCTCTCTTCACCTCGGAGACGGTTAAATACTTCGGCATCTCATCCTCCTGGGCAGCATACAGCTTCTGAGTGGCATGAATTCCCAAGGAGAGATTCGCTCGATTTGGCAGTGCCGACGACCAGCTTTGCAAGCGTGCCCAAGAAAAAGACTGGAGCTCACAAAAAGCGATTTTTGAGCTTTTGGAGGTAGCTTAGGATTATCACATAACATGGTGCTACCGTTCATGGGCAGACCGACAGTAAGTGTCGTTAAGGGTGTACTTCTGCATACGACTTCCATCATCATCCCTCCGAATGGCAACAAGCCTAAGAGACGTGTGATGTGTTCAAAAACATCATCCTTCTGAAGAAGCTTGAGAGATGCGCGGGTGCGTCCGTGTGCCTACTAAGATTTCTCTTAAGTTCAGCATGTGACTCGTTACATGCGCCGCACATGCTGAACGTTTTCCTCTTGAATGGCTCGTGACGCTGCCCCCCCCATCCCTCCGATCAGGCTATCCTGGGGCACATACGCAGAGATTCGAGGAAAAAGCTTGTCTCTGGGAAGGCCATTGAAGTGAACCGTGCCGGTGTATGGGGCCGATTTCCTGAGTGCTCTCAGGTCGCCGACAGACCAAGTCGCAGATGTCGTCAATTTCAACTCTTCTGGTAGATCACCCCCATATTCACCATTAACTTAGTTCATTTTCACCATCGCCATATCATCCCTGTAGCGACCATCAGCTGTTCACCATTGCCAGCATAGCCTTGCCGCAACCTGGTGCTGTCGACCAGCTTGCGGGGTGGCATGAACTAGACGCGCAAGCGGCGGATTTCATGGATATCCAGGGACGATCGTCTAGCATGAACCGATAATCAATGGTTAGTGAGTCAATCGTTTCTCAATTCTGAATCACTGCCTAACAATCTACCATGAACTTGTGATGGTCGATGATCACTCATGGTCATGGATAGTCGTTGATCACTGGGACTTCCAGAAAAAACACACTGCCCAGCTGTATTGGCCAAAAGGGCTTCAGAAAAGGGCGGTGATCACGTCCCGGAAGAGCAAAGATGCTTTGCAAATGAAGGTGTTTTGATTGTTTTGTAAGTTCAGGGTAGTCAAGTGCATGCGGGGGATTACCCCATCATCACCATCGCTACAATCGGTATATGAATATGTACCTGCAATTTGCATATAGTTTGCTTCCGTACATCTTACATTGGTCTCGTTTTCGGCAAGAAAGGATATCGTTTGATACGATTCCGTGTGTCGGCTGGGTAGTTTGGGGGGAAATCGTTGCTCGATTTGTTCGTGGTAGTGCCGCACACCACCAGTGGAATCAGGCCCTGGCCCCAAGGCTCTTGGTGATCTACAAATCTCCGGAACCCACAGCCTTGAAATCATTCTGGTTCCCACAGGATCCACTTGTCCAAGGATCTGTCCAGCTAAGATGTCCTTGGCAACGCCCCCAGCTGGTATCGAAACCCATCAGCTGAAGCTATGGTGACATCTAACAATAGAGAACTGCTGACTGTCATAACTCATACCCTGTATATTTGTGACCCATGTTAGGTGGTTTCTCAAAATGGGGGTACCCAGCAAATCATTCTTCCTTAAGCATTTATAGCAATAAACCACCCAGTCTGGGGGTTCCCCATTTGGAGAAACTACAGTTCTAGGTGGATAATGGTTTCCCATTTCATAAACCCACAAGCAAGTGGCGTAGATGCCTGGTTGGTTGCATCCATCTTCAGCCCTGCTGGTACAAATCCAACGAAAAGAAAAGGTATGGCCATGGTTTGTTATTTCCCTGATCTATCCAACCAAAAAAATCTCAAAGTAGTGGTGGGATATGGCTATGGGTCAAAACCCCGAACCCCTAGTTTTTCCTATTATTTTTGCTTAATATTGTTGGTTAATATTGTTGGTTAATATTGACCCATACCCATATATATCATCATGACAAATCCTATATTTCACTACTGATTTTCTGATTTGTTGTAGTGCTCTTGGGACGTGATTGGTGGCTTCAACCCAGAGTGGAAACATGTTCGAACATAATGGGGCTTCCCAACACAATAACCCATGTTTCACTGTAACGCAATGAATTTCATCTTAAAAATCCTATTCAAGAAGCCGTTGTTACCAGGTAAACAGAAGATCTCATTCTGAAGTCATGGACTTGCATTGGCCCCGTGTTCAGGCGAAAATCACTACGTTAGCTGTCCAAGTCAATGGTGACTAAGCTATCGGTTTGTATATGTTATATCTGTCCATATGCAAGTCCATGTGACTACACTGTGTGGCCCCGTACTTCCATGGCTGGTCGAAAGCCGTGTCCCGTGTCCGACCTCATCTTTGGCAAGATTGGAATAGCCCATCATCGCGACTAATGACCCTTGAGAAACATTTTCGTCCAAATCTACCCACCCTTCAAACTGATGGTTCGACATCATCTAAACTATTTCTCACTGCAAGCTAGTGACCATGGTGCACCCATTATCATCCAGTATCAATCATTGAAATTCACATCAACCATAATTGGAAGCAGGTCAACCAAAATCATGAATCTGGTAGTCTCACAACGGAACATTCACAAGTTTTAAGTTATTGAGCTGTTTGGGTAGACCATCGTGCTATGAGCATCAACCCCTGCTTCACTACCGTCCTCAAAACAATTAGGGTACTGTAAACTTTCATGATGCTTCTGAGTGCTTGAATCACCATCATTACTCAACATATATCAACATGTTGTTCATCGATGTTCATTGATTTTCATTGATTTTCATTGATTTTCATTGATTTTCATTGATTTTCATTGATTTTCATTGATTTTCATTGATTTTCATTGAT
>VSDK01026204.1:291729-305303 GCA_009767595.1 Symbiodinium kawagutii | reverse complement strand
CCTGCCACACTGGCAGATTCAGCCACAGGCTGAGTGTATGCCCAACTGTTCCGCGCAGCTGTGATAGCACTCTCCAACAATCCAAAAATTCAAAGTGCCGAATGTTCAACAGGCTTCTGCCAGAAGTGGTGGAGGTACCATCATTCTTGGGCACTCTGAAATCGTCTTACAAACATTTTGCATGTCATCTGCATCAATTTGCAAAAGGGATTGCCGTGGATCACTGGCCACTAGGAAAAACATGGTTAAACACTTTGAACCACAAAAGCCAGCATTCACTCACAGAGCACTATGGTCAAGCACTAGGAAAAACATAGCTACATACTACGAAACACATGTTTAATCAAACACTATGAAACTCAATTTTTGCTAGTACCCAGTTGAAACATTGTTAAACATAAGAGAACACAATGGTGAAACACTAGCACTAGGAGACACAAAAAAAAAGTTCTCGAAACCCGAGCAAATTCAATGACCATGGGATTGCTTTGATCACCCAGCAGTTCTCCCACCGGCCATTCCCCCAATCGTTGCTCGATCTTTTCAGTGGATTCTATGGCAACGGGTGGCTAAGCCGTGAGATGCTACAGCATGACTGGCTGGTGGTTTCAACCCCTCTGAAAAATATGTCAACCAACCATACGTTTGTCAATACAAAGGAAAATAAAAGGTTTCAAACCACCAGCGAGTCTGAGTATGTGGTGATCCTTGATTACCCCATCATGGTCACCACCTGCATTTTTTTCGATAATCTGCTGGATCAGAAACTGGCCAAAGCCGGAACCGCTTCCGTCTCTCAAGAGGATTTGCGCCACATTTGTGGATGGTGCACTTCTGTATTTCATCAGGATGAATATACAGTAGACAACATATACAGCATAGTACATTTCAATATATACATTTACATAGTACATCTCAATACATTTCACGTTTGGCACGCAAACCCTCCGTCAACGAAGTCCGGAAGCACGGCCATGCTAGCCACAGACTACACGAGTCTGGTATCCCCAACTGAGCACTGATTGTTCAAGGAAACTTGTTGATGGTTGTTTACCAAACCTGGTTATCAAACTTGTTGATGGACTTGTATACCAAAACTGGTTACTCAAAAAGATGCGGTCAATCTGGAGAATCATCTCGGGGAAGGCCAACAAAGAATCAGAATCTCATCAACACCAGGGGAGTTCACCAAGACATGACCTATATACACTAAATTGGATGGCTTCCGTGCAATCATTTTAAGGATGGCTTTGGGGTGCCCCCATTTTTTGACACCTCCATGTATGCCACAGCAGATTGTTCACCAATCACTTCTAGAAAACAGTGCGCTCCCCGGTCCGCAAAATGAAGAGGAAAAATCTATGCTGATGGAATGTTCTTACTTTCATCCTTCATACACCAATATGGCGATATAGGTCAATATGAACCAACCAAAACAGGGGTAGGTAAACATCCCAACAGTTCGACTAGTTTGATCATGTTTGAGATCTTCACAACTGAGGTACAGGGTGTTGACCCACAAGCAAGAATGCATAAAACTGCTTCTTACTAGACATCTACTACACGGGTTTGTCCAAAAATGGTGTTCCCAAAACTGGTGGTTTCCACATCAATTTAGTGGCTATCATTGGATGGTCGGTAGGTACCACCATTTATGGACAGCCGTATGTCATCCGTCGTCTGATCCCTGGTAAAAAAAGCAGTTTCGACCAGTGCTTCCCTGCCAGCTGTTCACCCCTTGTGCTGGTGTGCGGGGGAGCAGGACTGAAGGCATCCGCAAACTCCTCACAGCTTCAATGGTTGAAGCTTCACCACGCATGGTAACGGGAGTGGTTCCCAGCCGAGCAGCCAGCTGAACGCTGCTCTCTGGGATGCAAAAACAGGCTTAGCCATTAAAAAAAGTGGATAGCTATGGAGATCCCATGGATACATTTCTCAAGTTGTGCAACATTTGAAATGACTATCAGAGTTGTCATGTGTCAGCCACACCTCCGATTGAAGTGGTCGCTGGTTGGTGGTATCAACTGATGCAAGCGCCCTCATGGTTGCAAGTTGCCAGCAATTCATTCGTAAACTCAAATGTTAACAGTCTTGACAAAGCGATTTTGACCCAGCAAGATCCAATTGATTGCTCACTTTTTCTCCTGGGCAGAGTGCTTGGCAGTGCTTGGTACTTGCCATTGGTCCCCCGCACCACCAACCAGCGAAGGGGCACTCATCAAGCCTGGATCAGGCATCTTTCACCGTGCAGTGGAGTAGCAACTGGCAGCAACCCTCAACGGAGTGGCCGGCGCATAGCGGGTGGGTACAGATTGTTCGGTGCTGTAGTGGTCCGTGATGGTTGAGAGTAGTTTTGAAACTGTTTCTTAATAGTTACTTATATATCAAAATCAACGGTTGATTATGATTCAGAAGCGGTAAGAAATGTTCGGATTCTCAAATCTCGAGTGTAAAGAGGTTGTCAGCTAGCCAGATAGATCTTGGTGATCTTGGCCATCTGCAATAAAGAAGACGATTTTTTTTGCTAAACCTTTGGAGTCCAACAACCTGGAAGTGTTGCTTTCAGATATGCAAGGAAAATGGAGGGCAACACCTAAAGGCAACATATTGAGAGCATAGTAATGGCAAATTGTAGGAGATATATATCAACAAGAAAATGGCCAGCTTCATTTCCGCTCTGAGTTTTTTCCATCTGCTGAGTTCCTTTGAGTTGTTTTGCCACGACTTGAAGACAATGTCTGATATGGAAGACGTCGTCTTTCACAAATGCCAGGTGCCTTGAGTCTTTCCAACGGTTGGTTGGATACGAGCGGAACAGGTCCCTCATTTTGTCCCCGTGAGGGTGTCCAATATCCATTTGCTTGCTGATCATACATCTGATGCTGCTTGATTATGTCCAATCATATTGCAGATGCATCGCGACCTTACTGCAGGTGATTGCGTATGCTAAGTGTATGATTATTTCTTCCCCTTTCTTCCCCTGCTGCACCAATCAAAATACAAGTCCTACCTCATCTGGCAACTATCCACTACCCAGTCACATACTTGTGGGGCGGCTCATCA
Source organism: Symbiodinium kawagutii (assembly GCA_009767595.1). Classification (NCBI taxonomy): domain Eukaryota; class Dinophyceae; order Suessiales; family Symbiodiniaceae; genus Symbiodinium; species Symbiodinium kawagutii. The sequence goes on along the minus strand of VSDK01026204.1, from coordinate 302,240 downwards.
GGGCGAGTACTGATCAACAGTGGTCAACGAAGGTTTAGCGTTGGTTGCTGGTGGATAATAATGACTTTGAATAGCCAATTCTGATCAATCCGGCTAGGCACCTTTGATTTACAAAATCACATTCCAACCGTTGATGAGTGACATTAAGTAATTTAGCATTAGTTGCTGATGGGTCCCCGATCTAGGTTGATTAATGATTAAGAATGGTATATGGGGGGGAAGATCCGTCAAACTCCACCCCCCCCTTTTCCTATAAATCAGCTACCGAAAAAAGCTACCGATCCATCTCAACTGGTTCAGCCCCACACGTAGATCAACAAAACCAACAACTGGCCATCGAAGCCCTAAGCATCTGCCATTACAACTCCCTCTGCGAATGATCCAGCCATCAACCTTTATGGGATTTACTCCCAATCGCCTATTGTTCCCCAATTAGCTGGCTATGAACCTCAATCTCAACCCCACTTGGAACTCATAGCCTAAACCCCTACCCCTACCCTACCCCTACCCCTGCCCCACCCCAATTGGCTAACCATTAGTCATTCGGTTGGACACCCATCGATGTCACCGGACTTGGCAGCGGTTGGACCTGTGGCAGCGACACGACACCGAGTGATGAACCAATGGTGGTGAATAGTGGTGCTTAATCACCGTTCATTGGGGATTTTATGGTTCATAAGGTGATGATCTTAATGGTTTCCAATGATTTCTGTGCTTTCATGGGTGAATAGTGGTGATGGTTCATAACGAAGGGATTTTAATGATTTCTAATGATTATATGATTCTAATATATTCTAATGGATTCTAATGATGGCTCATAATTATGGAGTTTAATGATGGTTCGTAATGGTTGATGATAAGCTATTGATGATGGTTCACAATGGTTGTTCGTAATGCTTGCAGTACATTACACTGATACCAACGGGGAGAATAAGCAACAACATTCATGGAAGATCACCAAAGGTGCGCACAACAATCCTGGTTAATACCAAGGGAGTAACCAAGAATGATTCATATTGATTGATGATAGATCATGGTAGATCATGGTAGATCATGGTAGATCGTGGTCGATCATGGTAGATCATGGTAGATCATGGTATATCATGGTAGATCATGGTAGATCATGGTAGATCATGGTAGATCATGGTAGATCATGGTAGATCATGGTAGATCATGGTAGATCATGGTAGATCATGGTAGATCATGGTAGATCATGGTAGATCATGGTAGATCATGGTAGATCATGGTAGATCATGGTAGATCATGGTAGATCATGGTAGATCATGGTAGATCATGGTAGATCATGGTAGATCATGGTAGATCATGGTAGATCATGGTAGATCATGGTAGATCATGGTAGATCATGGTAGATCATGGTAGATCATGGTAGATCATGGTAGATCATGGTAGATCATGGTAGATCATGGTAGATCATGGTAGATCATGGTAGATCATGGTAGATCATGGTAGATCATGGTAGATCATGGTAGATCATGGTAGATCATGGTAGATCATGGTAGATCATGGTAGATCATGGTAGATCATGGTAGATCATGGTAGATCATGGTAGATCGTGGTCGATCATGGTAGATCATGGTAGATCATGGTAGATCATGGTAGATCATGGTAGATCATGGTAGATCATGGTAGATCGTGGTCGACCCATCTGTAACCAAACACCCCTTTTTGAGGATAAGGCACCAGCTATGAGCTGCAAGAGTGGGAGGGTGGTTCATCCCACGATCTGTAGGGTGTCATGGCTAGTGGTGCAGGACTTCTTCCAACAGCGGGTATTGCTTGTAAAGATTCACAGTCGGAATTACTAGTGGTTGATATATCCTGTAAAAGGCTAATGTCTGACATATTGCATTAATGTGCCAAGATCAACGGCTGGTACATGGTCACGTTTGATGTATTTTGTCAGGCACGGTCACTTTCGAGGGGTCTACCCCCTCTTTGATTGTAAGTAGCGTGGCGCTGACACAGCCCTACCCAAGCATCAGCCCCAAAAGATGATGGGCTGATTCGCAGCTGTCTGGTTGAACAACACTACTTCAACTAATCAAAAATGAATAAGTTGTTCCAAGTTTAGTTCCATCATCATTGACTACAGTGCCCAACAATCAAACCTCTATGTTGTCAAAAACAACAAAATTCTCCTATGCTTTGCTTAGATGCTGTCGGCCGACAAAAAAGAATGTATCATTTGGTACCAAGATAAACGGTTCTGATTTGTTTAAATGTGCCAGACCCACAAACCTAGATTTACCATTACCAAGATATATGGCTGTGATTTGTTCAAATGTGGTTGACCACCGAAAAGCTACGCAACCATGTTCATCAAACTGAGCACCTTGGTCTTCGTCCCTTGATCACGAACAGAACCACCAGGTGCCTGACCTGATGTTTCATGACCATCGTCAACACCATGAAAAACATGAACATGAAGATCAACTTCAACACTAACAAGCAAATCATCCAAAACCCTAAACCCTAGACATCCCTACACCCTGCCCAGAGCAGTGTGTCATTGCCCAGGCGCAGTGTTTTCCTAAACCCTAAAACCACTACACCATAAAGCCCGAAAATCTCATATACACCGTACGCACCCCAATCCGTATGCCCCGGATCCTGTTTTGCGGGGTATAAGTACATCGGGTCTCCGAACCTACAACAAACAACAAACAATAGGAAAGAACAAACAATCAGAAAGAACAAACAATAAGAACATCACAGAACAGAGAAAGAACAAACAACAACAAACAACAACCAACAGCTGTTCAACATCAGAAAGAACAAGAAGGGTAAACAACAAACAACAACCATCCTCATATTGAACGAAGGCTAAGACAACAGCTGTTGATCGCAGGTTGCACCTCCGAAAGCTGCTTCTGAACCACAGCAGCTCGGTGGTGCAGCTGCCCTGGAGGAGACCCGTAGGGGAGATAGGCAACAGGTTCATATCATAGATGTGCTGTGGAACAATACCAATTATACTTAAAGAAATATCTATGATATTTGTGTATCTATATACATATGGTATATGCAATACAGACTTCATCGCGAGATGTAGTTGTACAGTTCTACATGTTTTGCAGTCTCTCATTTAAAAACACATGCAGAATGTATACAAACTAGATGTGTGATGCACCATCGATTTGATGGATATAGAACCACCATGAATCACCAATTACCATGATCAGCAACTATAATTGACTATAATCGATCAATACTTGCACCAAGTTAATCTGTTGAATGCCAAGCCTCTCAGTTGTCTTCCCACCCAGCTGTTCCCTTGCGGAAGCTCGGCATGCCTCTCGCTCAGGGTCCAGCAGATCGTCGTCTTCTGGCCTATGGCTGGCGCGCCATGCCAAGGGTTCAACATCATCCATGACATCCATGAGACCATGACATCCATGACATCCATGGCATCCAGGATCATCCATGGCATGACACCAAAACAAAGTGGCTGAAAGCTAGGGAGATCGACTATACTTGATTGGTCATGAAGGGGTAAACGAATAGCTCCACAACACAAATGACCATGTTTCATGGCATCACAGTTTGGGTCCTGGTTTTGCGGCATCCGATCCCATTATGGGAAAATGAAAGACATTCATGGCAACATGAGATCTGAGGTTCTTTGCCTATGCCTGCAGCTACATACATATAGTGTATGCGTTCTGCATTGCATGCTCAAAATCAAATATCGTGTAATTATTGGTTTGGTTTCTTTTGATATAGCTATAATGCTATACATGGTTTGGTTTCTTTTGACACAGCTATACATGAATGTATCTTTCACATATCGCTGCACGATCTATGCCAATATCGGATAGGTATATACGTATGACATGCATCGCACCCAGTAGGGCAACAAGAACATAACAGCGACGAGTCACATTCTGCTGATGACTTTGGCATTGGCCACTTTGCACAACATGACCAGATAGTAACATGGAACAAGCGGCCACTCCCTCGCTCTCAGCGGCTCACTGGGAGGTTTCACCACAGGTTCTATCTTCACAGAATGTTGGAACAAACTGAGTGCTGCAAGAATGCTTGTCATTTTCCAACAGTACAATATGGATATTCAAATACACACGCATGTGTATTTTCAGAATATTCACATAAGGGACTTCATAGAGAAAAGAATACACATACATACGTAGATACATTATAATATTATATATATAATTAGATATACATTTCTATGTGTATGTACACATGTAGATGCAAATATGTATGTATAAAAATATATACAGATATACACAGTATATATATACAGTATATATACGCGCACTGTACAATTTTGCTGGAAACTTCTCTCTGGGTATGCCTATGATGGTACTTCCAAACCGCCTTGCCCGCCCAGCCACTCAGAGCATGAGGACCATGGATCATCATCATCCACCGGCTCCTCTCAACCGAAAAGGACTATGGTCATGGCCAGGAGAGTTACGACAGAGACATGACATTCCACACACCTACCGTCAGAAGACATGAACTTCACCCGTTGAGGTTCTTAGGTTGTTTTTTTCTGGTATGATTCATGTTGGATTCTATCCATTCCTACCTATGGAAAGCAGCGTTTCCGCGATTGCACTTGCTAGATCTTGGTAAACATTAGCCTTTCTTAGAGTAAAATGTCTGTCAGCAAGTTTTCACAGATTCTGAAGGTGGATAGCTATTTCGAACGATCTCATTCCACCCATGCGAGAGAAATTGCGGAGAAATCAGAAAGCACTCTCAGATCTAGGAAGCACATGGAAGCCCACTGCACTATAGCCCGAGATGGAAAGGGAGATTCTCAGACGGCGTGAATCCATGTGGCCTCTGCAAATCCAAATTTGGGTCACTGCCCTGAGTGCCAGCCCTCTCTGAAAAAAACAAGCACAGCGAAGTCCCCATATAAGTGGCACGTCGTATACTGCATCTGAAATCAGGAGGCACCACTACAGGGAGGGGGTTGTTGTGGCGTGTGGGATTTTGATGAGTTTGAGCTTGCTTTTGCATCTTTCATACCAGGTGCTTGCGCACTGCACTTTGGTACCCCTTCGGAATATTTATGTACATAGTGTACATATTTGAAGGACTTCGTTCCCTTCTCTGTCAGTGGTCGATTGAGGTTGTGATAGGCTTGGTTGATTGGCGATCTTTCTCTTCTGAAAACCTTGTTTCAACTGGAACTGCCTTCGACAACTCAAGGCTACAAGGAACAAGGACTACGGCCAGACAAACAACAACCATGCTACAGTGTACAATATGACAGCCGACAGCGGTCATGACGAATGACATGGACGTGCTACAATCAGTAGCGACAACAACAGGGATATGAATATACTATGGTGGTTTCTCCAAATATGGAACCCCAAAAATGGTTGGTTTATTACTGTAACTACTATAAATGGCTTTAACGTTGGATGACGTGAGTGGTCCCCTAGTTTGAGAAACACCCATGTGTTTTTGATCCTACAACACCTCTCTCACAAGTTCAAGAACAGCATTGACCACTGGCTTCCGCAGCATTAACCTCCAGCTGCTTTCGCAACCAGCTTATGATTGAGTTGATGCCCGTGTTCCAACATTTATAGTGTGGGCTCACCAAGCAGGATATGGAAAAAATACAGGTAAACATAGGTAAACCATGCTAAACCTTGAATAGCTGGAGCCTATCAATGCCTATTGATGTGATAACTCAGAGTCCATTGCAGGTTCACCCAGCAGAACAGGGCCGCCCCGCGGCCTGGCCCAGAGGATAGATGCGGATACCGAACTCAGCACTTTCCAGGTGAGAACGGGACCGCAGCTGCTCCGACCTGATCGGCTGGTGGTGGAACCGGTCATCCATCACTGGGGCAACGTGTAGCAACATGTGGAAAGACGGGCATCGTTGGGGGCTACTGCTTAGCTGTGCCATGAAAAACCTGAACATTCCAGGGATCCAATATAAAATTGTACGTAATGTTCAAGGCTAAATCAAGACTCGCACATACAGAACAACACCATGCGGCAATTTCATGTAAGCAGGGAACATCGCCATAGTCGATCTGAAAATGGTTGCTACTTCAGCGCTAGCCACAGCACTGGAAAGCAAATCATTTGGACCCGCCCCACTCTGGCACTCACATCAGTGGAAATCACTTGAACTCATTACCCTCATCCAAGCAATGAGTCAATAATGCGTAAGGATCGAAGTCATTTAATCCTCAAAATAGCAGAGTCCCCAGTCCCGCACCGGTCTTTGAGAAAAACTACCATGAAGCCTGGAAAAATAATCAAGAATTTAAAAAACATTGAAAAATGGCGTCTTTCAAGCTGCCACGTAGCTCCCCATTGAAGTACATCTGGAAACCTCCTCGCTTGAAATCACTCAGTCCTCACCACCAGGCAGTACTTCAGATGTTTCGGCATTTGGGGGGTTCCATCAGCATAATGGGAGTGCAACCGTCCACCACCACAGTATAGCCAACACCCCAGCCACACCATGAGCTTGGAGGGGGCCTCAGATGCTGGCAACTGATTCAAAGTGACGATCATCGTGGCTGGTCAAATGACAAGGATGGTTATCTGGTCAAAGTGGTAATGTTACGTAGTGATCAAATGTGATCAGTACATGTCTTCATCACTACGTCATATATCATTCTCCCAGTATATCCCCGTCGTGATGGCAATGGCAGAATGACGAGCCAGACGTGCCCAGCAGGTAAGTCATCTTCCCAAGCCCTCATAATACAAACCAACCTAGCAGTGCAGTGGCGACTCTGTGACGATTTTTGACAGTTTGATCCGAAATTTGATGCCAATCAAAATCTGCTTAACGGTAGAGGAACTAAGATGAAATCCATCTCTGTTTGGAGCTTCCTCTTGCAACACTCGGCACCCAGCAAGAGGGTCGAGAGTGGAGCGTTCTCAGAAAGTTTGCACAAGGGCACGTCTTCTTCGCTGTCTGAACCTCCCATCCAGGCTGAGACAGAAATCACGGTTGGCAAAGTGTACAACTTATGATGGTTGGCTATTTGATGGGGTCAGTTATGGTCAGCAAAATACTGGGTAGCTATTCATACTCCTCTTGGTACCCAATATTGCTCCCCGATATGACTTACCAAATATTTTCCAACGGACTGGTATCTCACTTGTCGTCCCACGAGCAATTTACTTGCCCGGGGCAGCTCCCCACCTCCAGCCGTCGCAGGTGCCTGTGCACAGCACCAGTAGAAACTTCCACGATGGTCACCAGCGCATCTATCTTTGCCAGCGTGCTGCATACACATACATTGTATATATACAGGTATATATATATATGTATACATATAGTGTGTGTGCATAGTGGTTTCTCAAAATAGGGGACCCTAAGAATGGTTGGTTTCCTCATGTAATTGATTATTAAATGGATGATTTGGGGGGGACGTATTTCGAGAAACACCCATCTCAAAAGTAATGTGTAACAATCCAGTGCAGCCCATGCAAGGTAATGTAGCATACAGTCCGTGACAATGTATCGCTCTGCGCTGTAGTTTAGTCTCCTCTTGTGTATGGCCGCTGGTTGTGTCAGATTCTATACTGTTGTAATTCTACTGGGGGGTCAGGATTGATCCAAATTTTTAAGGAGACAAAACACAGCAAGAGGTTGCGAAACAAAATGATCCTCAAGACAAAGGACTCTTGTTTAGCTGCGAAACAAAGTCCTTTGGCAGCTCTTCTTGCGTCGCGTTGCCACTGTCTGTTGCGTTACATGTTGGATATACGTAGGGAACCAGCTGGAAAATGATAATCCTCATCATGCCTCATCAAATGAATACCAATGGGTTGGCCCTCATGACACCATCTCGCCAAAAGAAAGAGCGAAAAAAACAGTCTAGAATCTTGGGAAACTGCAATGATCATGAGAATATAAGTGTTTCAGGATGGACAACACTGCCTTTTCTGCGGATCACTTTGCCTATATCCCTTCGTTGGTTTACATCATTGTACATCCACACGATTCACAGTTCACACATGGTGATAGCCCTTCGTTGGTTTACACATGGTGATGGATAACCAGCTTAAGGAGATGGTCCGTAGATGTCCATAGTGTTCACACGATTGTCGCCTTCACAGGTATTCAGTGGGTCGATGTCGATGGAACCATCCTCCATCATTCCTAGCCGTCGCCTGACCAGGTCTTGGGAGAACGCGAAGAGCTGGCACCCTGAAGCATCGATTTGAGCGTGAAACATGAAGCCAACAACCGACCAGTGCTTCCCAGGTTTTGAGAAACATCTTCTCCTAAAGATTGCTAATTAATCATAGTCAATTAATCATTATTCTGGAAGACCTACCAACCAACCTAAATACCAACCAACCTACCTACCAACCTACCTACCAACCACTGAACCATCAACCTGTCAAGCAGGTTCATGAAAAGTTGGATCAGCCCTCCACTTGGGTTTCCCTGTCTGAATTCGATTCGTTGCAGGTGACCGTTGAAGTGAGTCTCTACTCTCAGATACGATTTTTCCTGAAGGTCAATTGCTAATTGAGGACAATGGTATCCACAATTAATTCAACAGGACCACGTGGTGTTGCACCAAGCCATCCTTGATTTCCCATCGTTACAAGATTGCTGGGTCTCCAGGATGGCTTTTCCAGCTGAGCTTTCCGACTCAGCTGCCCTGCAGATGGTGGTCTTCAAGGCGTCATGGCCCGCCAAGACCATGCGCATGCGACGCGTTGACCCCGTGGACTCCTGTGGATCAACTGCATCCACCTGGCGACACTGCTTCCTTCCAAGAGTTTGATGCTTGAAAAGTTGGCAATTGAATGCCTATCAAGCTTTGATGGATCAATAGTGAACCGTAGTGAACCTATGGCTGAGAGCTAACTCTTGCATACTAATGGCCTATGAACCACAATTGACCATAATTGACTCGTAATTGACAGTCGCATCATTGGACGTTTCAAACGACCATGAATGAATCAGTTTGGCACAAGTCGAGTAATGCAATCGGTCTGATTGCTGGTCAAAGTTCAGAAATGCATTGAATGGCCAATCAGCGGGGATGTTCGCTGCCAATATTGGGTGTGGCTTTGACCCACTTCCTAACATTTCGCTTGAAATTTCACATGGGGGGTGTCCACAATGATCTTGAGTTTGGATGCTTAGCCATCCCTCCTCTTTGGTCGGTTTGTCTGTACAACTATACCCCGAGTTGCTGCTTACCACATTCCTTGTTTCAGCAACTTGTCCGTCTTCGTCGATGTTTGTGGCCTTTTCCAAACCACCATCAACAAACCACAACCAGGACCATCATCATCCACCATCAACAAACCACAAGCACGTTTTCACCATCTCTTGCAGCAGCCTCCGCGTGTGCATTCAGCGGGATTGAGTCCTGAGCCGCCTCACGGTAGCGCTTGGCGCCGTTTGGAGGCAGATCCAGTATCAGGTTAGATCCATTTGCTCATGACCAAATGGTAGCTAATGACATTCAACCAACATCACATTTGTTAATACGTGGGTGCTTCTCAAGCCATGGGGAACCCCAAAGTAATGGTTGGCTTGTTACTGTAAATGGTTGATAAACTGGATGATACCTGGGTGACTTGAGAAACCGCCATATTGGTAGCAACTGGAGAATGGATGACCCCCCCCCTCCTATGTTTGATGATAAATCACCAGCTTTGAAACTGCTTAGTTGAATCTAATATGGATCTGCCAGCCATTACCCTTTTGATGAATAGTAGAGTAGAATAACAAACAATTATAGGATAACCAAGCAAAATACAGGATGGATGACCAAGACATGCTACTCAGAGAATAACAATACCGAATCTTTAGCAACAATAGTAAGGAAGATAGAAAGTAACTATGCACATACATACATATACATATATATGCTAGCCCCCCCCCAAAAACCTATGTTTCTGAGTCCTGGTGTGCTTAGGGCATTTGCATTCACAAAGAATGCATTCTTTGTGAATGCAAATGCCCTAAGTACAGGGAAAAATCAAGTTCTGAAACCTGAACCCTAAAGCCTAAATGATTTTCCTGTTGTGTAAATAATTTAGGCATAATTAAACAAAGCAAAAATGTATGGTAAAGGTAGGGCATGAATTAATAGAGCACTAGATAAACTTGTGTCATTCCATAGTGTTATCTTTGTGTATTATTTGAGTGTGGCCTATTTAATCTGTTTGAATTTGGCTTGTTTAATTATGGCCTACTCAATTCTGTTCTATTTAATTGTTGTCTATTCATTCATGGTCTATTCAAATTTGCAGCCCTATATTTAACCTATTTGACTATGCCTTATCACATTATAGCCTGCTCGTGCCCTGTTTGATTATTTCTCAATAATCAGAGTTTGATAAATAATGACCTATTTTTAAATATGTTTTATCTAATTATGCCTTATATTTACCCCATTTGTGTTCATAAAAACCTTTTTAATCATAGCTTGGTGGTGCCATACTGGAAGACAATAAAATACACAAATTTCAGTTCAATAGATTGCGCTGTATTTGACCTG
>VSDK01026204.1:213678-291644 GCA_009767595.1 Symbiodinium kawagutii | reverse complement strand
TTCATGGTGCCATACTAGAGCATAATTGAATATACTATCATTCAATATCCCACTTGGAGACAAAAATCATGATCCAATGCAAGATTGAATATAGTAAAATCAAATAGTAATAGCAACTATGAGAAAATAGAGCACATGTGAGGCATTAGGCAAAATTGAATACAATATGTTGGATCATGGGCAGGCAAGGCATAACTGAATAGAGCATGACTAAATGAGACATGCTTGAATCTGGAATAGAAATAGTCACATAGGGTAAATTCAAATAGATGGTGTATTTGCTAGTGCTCTATTAATTCATGCCCTACCTTTACCATACATATATGCTTTGTTGAATTATGCCTAACTTATTTACACAGCAGGAAAATCATTTAGGCTTTAGGGTTCAGGTTTCAGAACTTGATTTTTCCTCGTACTTAGTGATAATTCACTGGAATGATGCTTGGACAATCTTAGCAAATGATAGATTGAAGACCAGGCTGGTGACTGACACAAATGTACTTAGAATGCCAGGGAATGCATTCCTTCCCAAAACCAAGAACCAAGAACCAACGTTTGCACAGAAGTCTTGTGGAACATCTTGGTTCTTGGAATTTGCCAGAACACTGTATGAAACCAAGATTTTAGCCAGGAGTCTTGTGGGAATGGCATTTGCATTCACAAAGAATGCATTCAGAATGCATTCTTCCCCAAAACCAAGAACCAAGAACCAACATTTGCACAGAAGTCTTGTGGAACATCTTGGTTCTTGGAATTTGCCAGAACACTGTATGAAACCAAGATTTTAGCCAGGAGTCTTGTGGGAATCTTGGTTCTTGGTTCTTGGTTTTGATCATGATCAAGAATGCATTCTGAATGCATTGAATGCATTCCTTCCAAAGTCATTCAACATGCTGGAATTTAGAAATTCTAGACTCTAGACAAACAAGTTGTGTAACCTACCTGCACAACAGACATATATATATATATATATTTATATATATATATATATGGTACCTCAAAAGCCCAAAAAACCAAGGTCAAAAAAGGCCTCCAAAAAAAAGCACGAAACATCGCAAATACCAGCAAAAATGACAGAAACATAGGTTTTGGGGGGGGGGTACCATATATATATATATATATATATATATATAGGGTCATATATGCTCATATAGGGTTACATGTCTTTTAAATCGGTGGCACCTGCTAACCACTCAAGACCAACCTGTTTTTAGATCCAGCACGCCATCAACTTTGGTACGGCGGATGCACAACAGAAACGGCGAGGTATCCCGAGATGGTCCGAGCGACCATGATGCTGTGCATTCTGTGGATTCGTGGCTCTCCTTCCCATCATCAACCTGGGGTTTTGGCACAACCCCATTCCCACAGAGGGCAACCCCTACTTGCAGTGTGTCGCATCAAACACGACACCAATGTACCCCCCATACCATTCAGTAGTCACCAGTAATGCGCCCAGCTGCCACCCTCACACGAAACGACCGGATCCGACTGCCTTCTTGACAGCTTTGGCACGACCTTTGGCAAAAGCAGCTGCCTTTCTGGGTGCCTGAGTCAGCAAGCCTTTTGGCAAATCAAGGACTTATTTTTCAACAAAATCGTCAAGGTACTTGTTTCCCAAAACTCAAGGTGCACTTCAATGGATGATTTCTGTAGTAGACCAGGGTGAGTATTGTTTGGTATCCCCATCAATTTCCATACATTACGGAATATAGGCAGCTAAAGCGACCATGGGGTTGGGGACCATCCCAGCGGACAATAGCAACAAGTGGACCATGAAAAAGATAAGAATGGAACTGACCATTCCGTCAACGGTCAAGGAAAAACTATATGTTTGCATGATAACAAATTGCCGCATCCCCAACCATCCAAACTTGAAATCAAACATGGGAAATCGTCAAGCTCGGAGATATACAATTTATGAAGACTCGTCTTAAACATGCTCGGCAAAAGACGTAAAACCCATGTCATGACCCCAGCAGATCAAGAGCTACAGTAGGTATAATGCTGCATAATCTATATGCACAACCTACATCAACCAACCAAATACATCCAAATACAATGTCTTATCAGCTATGGTCAATATGCAGTTAGGAGGTATACCGACTGAATCCGCAAAATTGGTTCACTGTGCACCAACCATGGCCTGACAATGACCCCAGCAACAGCTGCAGTTTAACCATTGCTCAGGGCACATTTATGGCCCCAGTAAAAGCAACCAGGCAACCAAATGCGACCGCCACGAAGGCCCTTGCTACCCAGCCTTCAAGAACTTTCCGGGGGCGCTCTTGGCTTTGGCTTTTGCTTTTACAGCCGTTTTCTTTCGTCCTCTTTTTGCCTCTGGAAAGCCATCACAAGATGTGTCAGGCTATGCTATTTTTTGGGGGCGAGCACTTAGGCCGTCACACAATCCGTTCAAACACCTAGCCCTTTGATCATAGGCTTGTTTTCTGTGTTCATGGTCCTGGCTCTGAACATATATCGAAACAAGGTCAAAAGTGGTACGCTGAAAAGAATATCAACACATGGTTGGGGTTGTGCCATTGAGGGTCCATTACTGGCACGCTCCTAAACCCATTGGTTCACCAACCAAACATGATCATTTTTTGCTGGTTCAAGCGTACCTCCACATATGGGCAATCCCATACGTGACACTGACGAGGGGCCTAGGAGGCTTTAGATTTTGATATACATCTCATGTCACTTGCCGCACAGAACAAGGTCTACACTCAGGGCCTTCTATGGGTCGAATCTTGTCATAACTCAAACTGTCTCTTTTTTATCAAGATCCAAACATGTGCAAGGACCGCAAAAAACAAGCAGGATGATCACAAGCAGTTGTTTGACAGTTATGGGAGTTTCTGAAAATAAGGAACCCCAAAATGGACGGCTTATTACTGGTAATGATTAACAAAGGATGATTTTGGGGTTACCCTATCTTGAGAAACACCCATATTTTTGGTTGGAAAAGCCTTCGAACCTTCGTGACCATGTTGGCATCCAAAGACTCAGTATCAAAAAGTGCAGTGGGATGCAGTGGCTAGGCAACTCCTTGAGGCCACAGATATCCACAGATGATATTGTCTTTGTATGTCCTAGTAGTGATCCACTTTTTCCCGTGGGAAGGCCATCCTTTCTTTGGAAGGCCTAGGGTATGGTGGGTGAACTGTAGTCCCATGTCCAACAGGCAAATCCAACTGGCAGAACTGACCATTTTGCTGGAGCAAAAACGATGGCCAGTAGCGGCCACAACAGACATGCCACCCGATGTCCTTAATTACTTTGCTTCGAGCTGCTCTCTACGTTAAGGGATCGAGTTACCAAGAATTGATCATGTCCATCATCCCACTGGGAAGACCCCGGTGTCCGGCATGGCACTGGTTGGCCGGCCCAAAGAGTACCTTGATCACAATGCATGGTCTTGATCAAAACCCAGCAATGAGTGCTGTTTGACACTGCTCACTTGCAGCTAGCTCGATCTCATAATATTCCAGTTGGCGCATCATGTTCAATCACGCCTGGCATCCACCAAGTAGATTCAATTGTCCATGCAGGATTCAGTGCATCCAACAGGTGCATATCCCACAGTAAAATATAATTCACAATCAAAAGCTCGCCATCTTCTTCTGAATGCAGTATCCGTGCCATGCCTGATTATCTCAGTTTCTCCATGAGGTCAAGATTACTGACTGGGAAACACCGCCAGTGGAACCGATTTTGAGCCAAGTGGACCTTGATGTTCTTCGCTTTGGCTTGGGCGTGGACGTCCACCTTGGCCTTGGCCTTGGCCTCCAAACTTGGGAGCCATGCTGAGCCACAGCACAACAGCAGTGGAGAGACAACACACGGAAAAGGTGCAACCGAGCAACCAGATTTGCACACTCACAGTGACTTACACGCACGTACACCTAGTGTAGAAGACACCTTGCGAGCGATTTATGACTTGAAGCATGATCATACTGCTTTAGTCGGAATATCGTGCACTGCTACGATATTTGACCATGCAGTTCAATATTGGTTTCAAGACAAGCTCCGCTATCGCAAAGTGAATTGCCCGAGAATGACATGGTAAAGATTACGAATGTAATCTTCTAAACTCTTCAAATGATCTGTTTCTGAATAACAAATACCTGGAACGGGTCTAGCCTGACTCAAAATCAAGCCAACAATTGAGTGACTGTATTGGTATTAAAAAGACGCTTGTGCGATTCACATACACTGCTTGGTTACCAATTCCTACGGGTTAGCTACGTTTCATCGGATAGATTAAAGATTGATCCGACATACTATGGAGAATTTGTCGCTCATCCTCTAGATTCTCTTGGTTGGCTCATTGCATCACATGTCCCTAGATCTTGTTTGGTTGGTCACCGGAATTGGCTGTTGTTGGTCATCCCGTACCATTCTTTCTGATCGTGATCAAGCTACTGGTCACTATCGCCTACCGAGGGAAAATGTCCCATTTCTATATAGATGGGTTCCCTGGGCTACAAGATATGGGGAGGGTTCCATTGCCAAAGGTCAAGTGGTTGGTGGTTTCAACCTCTCAGAAAAATATGAGTCAACCAACCAATCCTTCCATAGATTGGGGAAAACAAAAGGATTATAACAATTTATGGAAGGATTAAATGATTATTATGAAAATAACAATCCTATTCCATTATATACTTGAAACTACCAACGAGTTAATCAATAGGATGATCTTCAACAGGCTCTGCGCTTCCACTTCGGGCCGCACCTTTGCTGCGCGATAGCGAATGCGGCCCCTGGGCAGCATGGGGTTGAACTTGGAAATCCAGGGATGAACATGGCACTTTCAGCACCGAAGAGAAGTTCATGGGACTAGGAAGGTCAGCGGGGAGGTCCTTGACCCTGCACAACAGTAGTTGATAACCAGTGACGAATATGGTTTCGCAATCCATTTCTGATGCATCCAAGTGAGAGACAACGCCATGCTATCCTGTCTTATAGAAGGGAGGAGACTGGTCAATGGGTGATCTCAATGCCATGATAGTAATGACTCTTGATAATTCTCGCGACGATGTATCAGGCTGTAGAATCATCTATCACAATCGACGCAACAACCAATTGTTGGATCACAGTTTCATTGGTAAATTCCCCATATCTTCATTAAATTCCATTCCAAAGCCATATGAACTAGGTACTACAGTCCATGTAATCTATTGTCTAACCATCCACAACCACCCATCCAGTGCTTACCACTTTAGATGGTTGAACCAGTTTAACCAGAGTATAATCACCACCAACAAGAACTGCTCCTCAAGTGGCAGTGGGTCAGTTCACCCTGTACCCCTGGTTCTCCATCATTAACCATTGTTTTCCCTATTGTTACTGGTGATTATCCCCCATGAAGTTGGTTGGTTAACTGCTTGACCCAGCTCGCCACTCCTCGATCCAATGGCCATGACCACGAACCATTGACCCCTCCCATCCCTCCGGTCGTCACCTTAATGACTCCACTGCACCCCGATTGCCTCAGCTGTTTGCCATCCACTTCCCATGGACGTGTTTGCATGTAAAAAATGTGTCAAGACTGCAATTAAGTGATTTCTATGAAGACATGGACATATGCATGTATATATATATATGTATATTAGATAAATAAAGATGTTTTAATGTGTATATGTACATGCGAAACTATAACAAGCCAAACCTGCCCAAAATTGCCTAAACAACACTATTGGATAGATTCTGGACGGTTGCAGATTTTGACTACAGATTTTGAAGTGGCCTTCCATCATTGTTTGCAGATGGATGATATACACCCAATGTGCTGGCAAAATGTGGCTTCCAACATGATAGAAGAAGGATTGAACAAAAGCAGAACCTACCTCTAGAAAATATTGGAAAATGAGGGTCTTGCCGAAGACAAATCAGATGCTTTCTGGCTGATCGCGAGGTATCTGTAGACAGCCCAACATGCTGCCACTCCCAAGTTGGATGCGTTCAACCTACCGTAGTTCTCGCAACTGAGATCTCACAATTGCACTCCAAGGTCACATAAAGATCGAAGTAAAGATCCGCCCACAAAGATCTTGTACTAGTCTGCATATTATGTCTGCACTGTGCACTTATATACGTCAACAAATAGAATCGCGTCAATTCAGCTTCACGTCTCTCTTGATTGGATCTGCTACTCAGCACTCTTAACTCGGCGACCCTCATGGCATCGGAGCTTGGGGATGGGCCAAAGATCATAGAAGAGATCTTGGACAATGACCTGGGAAGTGCTGAGCATCAAAAGCTCAAGAAGCAAGTTCTTCGATTGTCCAAGACTGCTTTGTGTCTTCGTTTTTGGTTGGAATTTCAGTGGTTTCTATTTCCTACTTGCTCGAGTGCATGAATATGTTTTTGAGTCGACCAGGTAGTTATTGTTACAATGTTGGGTATTGCTCATCAGATCTGTATCACTACCTGCACATCGATTTCGGGATGAAAGACGTCTCGTTGTGAAAAGCGATAAATTTCAGACGGTATCTCCAGCTTTCAACACTGATGATTGGATGACAATGTACACGCTGGCACCACCAATCTTCCGGGGTAGCAGCAACACAATAAACAGCAGCAATGACCAATATCAGAAGTGATTGTGGATGATTATGGCAATGGTTGTTGTGTGGTGTTGTTGGTTGTGATTGAGGTTCTTTATTGTTGTTGATTATTCAACTCAAAATGTCAAGCAGCACTTTCCAATTTTGATAAACTGTTGTCGAGTCGTTCCAAACATCAATCATCATTAACCCATATCCACCCATCTCAATCCATATCCGCCCATATCAACCCATATCAACCCATATCAAACCTATCAAATCTGTTGATTGCTGATTCAGCTCAAGCAGCACTGGAGTGACTGGCGGCAAGGTCGCCCCAACAGACCCATCTGCGGGAGACCAACCTCAGATGGCACTGTGGTGCAGGAACAGCGTGGAAACACCAAGGATCTCCAATGATCCTGGAGAAAGTGAAGGCTAATCTGTAAATCACAAAATTATATAATGGTAATATGGGGTGGTTCTCAAAATAGGGAACCCCAAAATGGTTGGTTTCTTATTGCAAACAGTTAAGAACTAAATGATTTGGAGGTACCCCTATTTTGAGAAACCACCCTATAGGCATGATAAATAGGTTAGTTAGATCACATAGTGAATAGGCAATGTGATTTAATCATCTTTGATCATTGATTTGCAAAGTGTGAAGTGATGAGAATAACGGAGCCTCAGGAGAATGTAGGCATGGAACCGACCAACGTGAAGGTATGTACGAGACAGCCATGTATCATTTATCCATCTGGGGAATAGTATACCTGTTAGCGCTCAAAGAAATCTAGTAGTACAGCTGTGTATGAGTCGCGACAACCATTCGCTGGTGGAGTGGCCGGCTACTCAGAAACTTGAAAGGCCAATGGCCGAGAATGCACGGCAAAGGCTAAGAAATCTAGGAACAAATAGCGAACTCCCACGAAAGCTGTCCAAGAACAGTGAGTTCCAAAACTATCAAAGACATCAGCAAGAAGATATCTTGCTCAAAATCAATCACTGGCTGAAGGTCACATGTCCAGTTGCAGAATACTACAAACATTGAAAGAACAATGTTTGAGAAAATTGCCTAAAATCCATCTGGAAATCATGGCTCGGTTCACATTGCTTCTCCCAGAAATAAGCATGACCATAGATACCCGCGGTTGACATACTTCCCCGTTGGCAAAGCTGACTTTGACCGCCATCTCGTTGTGTTGATGAAAATCCACCAGTTGGTTGTACTCTTGATCGTACTCATGTACTGCATGCCTGAGTCATCATGTGCCCAATACCAATTCGAAAACATGAAGAATTGATGTGAAGAGCTGCGAAAGCTGCTTGGCTTTCACCGTGCGGGGCCCAACCGGCCGAGCTATACAAGCCTTGGTGGTGTGGCAAACCGCCTTGGGAATGTCTTTCCGAAACGCTCCCTGGCCTGGCCTGGCTACCGCAGTCTTCCCAAGCTTAAAGTCTGATTCAAAGGCCATGACTAAGTGGTAACATGTGGTGACAACAATCATTTCAGATTTAAGATAAAAATGTCTCATCCATCCCCATCTATCCCCATCCATCCCCATCCATGACCGTCTCATCTGTCATCAAGTCACCGCCTTCACGGGCTGCATGCGCCGCATGCGTCATCTCTGCTGCCGCTGGCGGCGACGTCGCGACCACTGGCATCACGGGTTTCACTGGCACCACGGGTGTCACCGGCGTCGTGAGCGTCACCGGTGCCTGGACAAACAGGATTGACAGGTGAGAGACCGTAGCTAACAGTCATGGTTGGCAATGATAGGAGCGGCGATGAACTATGGCAGATTGGTTGGTCAATCAACGTCAATAGTTAGTGATTGCGAAATTGAATAGTAATGTTTCTTCGTAACGATTCAGTATGATCAAGGTTCAGAGGAGGTACTAACCACGACGAATGATCATTGAGATTTTCCTACTCGTGGCCCGTACCTCCTAGCGGTTAGTACTCCACCAATGACCACACTGTTGGAGTGGTAACCATGGTCGATGGGGAGTTCAAGTCACGGACGCTCATCGCTGTTTTCAGCTCAACCACTCTCGAGGTTCGGGGTTCAACTGAACTTATGACCTCTTAAAGTCCCCACAAATACATTGACATGAACACCTAGGAACAATCATCATGAACATCTAAATACATGAACATCTATCTTATCTGCAGACATGGAGCCATAACTGTAGGTGATCAATTTTACCCCGATGATGAGGTTTTCTTTCCAATCATGCACTTCTCTCCTCTGCAACAGCCTTCCTAGCAATCAACTCATAACTTGTTGAGACCATGAATCATGAAACTTGTTCAGGCCACTCGTCCCAAACTAGTTTTAGAGCTATTTTGGTTCACGCGTTCCCCAAACAGTGTTAACACAGTTCCTCTATATTCGTTGATGTGTAAATAGACGTTTGACTTCTTTGTTATCTATCTATCTATCTATCTATCTATCTATCTACCTACCTATCAGTCTGTCTTTCTGTCTATGTATGTACGTATCCATCCATCCATCCATCCATCCATCCATCCATCCATCCATCCATCAATCATCCAGCCAGCCATCCATCCATCCATCCATCCATCCACCCGTCCATCCATCCATCCATCCATCCATCCAGCCATCCATCCATCCATATGTTTGACCTATTTGTCCGTCTGTCTGTCTATCTGTTCTATGTGTTCTATCTCTCTATCTTTCTATCTATCCATCCATCCATCCATCCATCCATCCATCCATCCATCTATCTATCTATCTATCTATCCGATCTATCCGATCGATCTATCTATCTACCTATGTACCTATCTATCGATCTATCTATCCATCCATCCATCTGATAAAATCTGTCTGGACAATGTAGTCGGAAAATGACCGCTAGGTATCGTTGTGAAGCATAGCTTCCGAACAACATTGGGTAATGATCCGTACCTTTCTACAGAGCAATTCCTGACAGTTGCAACTTGGTTCATGAGCCATTTCACTAGATATTTCAGTATGTCTATTAACTATGTCTATCAAAAACATCCCATAGCTGCGATACTTAGCCTATTTGGCTGTGGGTCAGTTCACCCTGTACCCCTGGTTCCCCATCATGAACTATTGTTTCCCCCATCATTTTTGGTGATTATCCCCCATGAAATTGGTTGATTAATATTGACCCATAGCCATATATAGCTGATATATCCCCTATAGTTGCTAGTTCTTGTCCCCGATTATTAACCATATAACCACCATATAACCGTTGGTTGGTTGGTTGGTTGGTTGGTTCCACCTGCGGCTGCTGCGGCTGCTTCGGAAGCTCCAGGCTTGCGACGGGCGCAGGACCTGGGCTGGAGCGCTGCGGTTGTATCATGGTGGCAACCAACCAGTAATGGTTGATTAATGGTTGATGATAAGTGATAAATGGTTGATTAATGGTTGATCAGTGGTTGATAATAATGGTTGGTGAATAATAATTGCTAATAAAATGGTTGATAATAATGGCTAGTAATGGTTGATGATAATGGTGATAATGGCCAATAATCATCAATGGCTAATAGTAATGGCTAATGGTATCACTAATCATTAATGGTTGATCATAATGGTTGTTGTGATGGTTGATAATAATGGCTAGTAATGGTTGATTATCAGCCATAAGGGTTGATAATAATGGTGAATAATGATGGTTTATAATGATGGTTGATAGTAGTGGCTAACAATAATGGTTAACAATGGTGATTAATACTGGTCAACGACAACAACAACAATCACAACAACAGCAGCAACCACAGCACATTAGCAGCACAACCAAAGCAATAACTATGACAATAGCCATAGCCTAATAGCAATGATAACAACGACGACCATGGCAAGGACGGTAACGTAATGTGTGGCCCCACCAGGCTTCAGTTCACCATTGCAGCTGAAGGTGCTGAAAAACATCCTCGAGAATGAACTCTGAGTCGGTGCCAGAGGCCTCATTTGGTTCGTCGACGGGTTGAGAGGTTGGTGAAATGCATGGTCAACGGCTGGCTTATTGGTGTCCAGAAGTGGGGTAATAATTCCGCTAGTCGATGGTAAAACATGGCAACAAAATCTCTTAGATTGTGAACCTCATGGCTGTGTGGTCAGAAGTCATAACATGTCATATCTAGCTGGCAATGATTCTTCTTGGGTTGACCGTATTAATGGACCATGAACCTCCCCACAGTATGCAAGATGGTAGTCTGTCCATGGAAGTCAGCACTGAGTAGTACAGACACTGGGACCATTCCATTCGCTGCCCAGGAGATTTTGTTCCCCCAGTCGATGCCAAAGTCGATTGCACTGTTGACTTGGTCTTCGGACGAAGTATGTTGAAATCCGTATCACCTAGTGTGCCACCGTCATGTCTAGCATGATCAATCAAGAAACAGCATAAAAGGCATCATCCTTAAACGAACTAATTGCCGTGAAGTTCATAGTTCACCGGCCACTGCATATTTTGCATCAGCAAGGATGGTACCTGATTGCCTGGCTGTGACCCAGTCATCTTATGTGGTCCACATTTCCACAGATCCTTGGCGATTTGGTTGCCCTCGCAACGCATTGCGTCACCGGTGTCACAGCCAATAAGATCATCCCTTTGCAACCTGCGGGTGCCGCAACATCTCAAACCGGAAATATGATTCAAGAATCAACTTTCCATATGCCTTTTCTTTTACAGTCGTATTAATATTCATTATATGCATATTTACATATCATAGCTATAGTTATGTAATAATCAAATCTATATATAACAATCATAGTCGGTCGTAACTAAGCATAGTCATAGTCATAAGCTATGTACCAACCATGGTGATACATCCGTAACAATCATAGTTACATCAACCGCACGATTATATCACCCCTTCCTTACCTCCATTGAGCTGGATACTTTCCCGGTGTGGACCAGCGATGCGACCGAATCGGTGTCGCGACCACCTCAACGTGAGTCCAGGCTTCGCAGGGCGAAGAGTGGAAGATTGAAAAACACTATGGTGAAGCTCATGCACATGTAAAGATATTCTAGTACTTTATATATATATATATGCATTCATTGTTTTAAGAAATATATATATATGTATGTATGTATGTATGTATATATATATATATATGTATCTATTTTTTTAAGAAATGTATGTATGTATGTATGTATGTATGTATGTATGTATGTATGTATGTATGTATGTATAGACAGAGAGAGGGAGAGAATATTATAGAATGTCTAAAACCAATGTAAATATACAATGTTGAAAGCATTCGGAATCTGTTTTGAATGTGAGATACTTGTGTACGTGCATGTACGTGCATCATTTGGGAGTTTCAATTGCAATTTCCAGTCTAGACGAGCATACAGAATCAGAAATCAGTGGAATACAGGTGCCGACTACAACAGTACTGGCAAAAACAAGTGCGCACATCCCAACAGGTCATCCATACAATTAGCATGCATAGTGTTGTCGACTACCCAAAATCGGTGTTGCTTAGCTAGCGTTCACCAATACTTTTCTTGATCCACGCATGGCTTCCAAGCATAGGTGGGGATCGGATCAGAGCTCTGAAAGCACTTCAGTATTTCTATCAGAGGTTGCACCGTACACCAATGAAATGATATGGTAGACTTGGCTGAATCAATCAATCATGAACATGACTACAGTTTCACTCAATGCAACCGAAGGATCCAGAACCAAGGTATCAAAAGAATTCCAACAACTTGGAACTGAATAGTATCATGTCAACCCATGATACTAAATTTCTCTGCACAAACGCTGGTGTTGGATAAATCTTGGTCATACAGCATCATGGACATTCATAACAGACTTGCGAGGCAAGGCCACCGCAGTTGACGAATACAAACAGCATTCATGAAAAAATGCAATTGACCACCACATTGCTTGAATCCTACCAGATTCTACGATTGCTTAATCAGTATGAACCAACCATGCACCTTGGCCATTCCTGGAATTTCTAAGAACATTTCGGCAAGTCTAAGCAACTGTAACAATCAGTCAGGCAAGATCTTTTCAGCTGATAAACTGATGGTTAATTAATAGCTCATTAATGGCATGAACGCTTAATTACTAGTTGACAAATGGTTCAATAATGATCAACTATTAGTTGATCCATTCATTGATCAATAGCTCATTAGTTGATCCATGATTCGCAGGTGCGGTGGTTCGACCACCAAGACGTGTTTGTTAGAGCTCAGCGCCAGACGTCTGAATCTGACCTAGGTGATGTGCCATGTCCACGGCTCGTTTCTGTGGTCACAATTCCCATGGTTTCGTAACGGGGTGCCATTTCAGCCACGGGTGCAACTCAGCATGGTGAACTCACCCCAGCTGCACATCCAAGTATAGCAATCAACAAATGGTTGACTAGTGGTTTCCTAAGTAAGCTATACCAATGACAACTGTTGGGTAAAGCAGGAAACTCGTTGTTAACTAAGGTCACTATGTAACTTCTTGACTTTGTGAGCTGTCAGTGGGCGTGCCCGATGGTTAACTAGTGGTTTATATACTAAGTAATGGTTTACAAAAACAAATCACCGGGGGATGATAATTAACCAAGCACATCAGTTTTTACCAAGAAGTGAAGGATGAAAATAAGAGAAGAACAATGGTCAGTGGTCAGTTAACGGATAATAAGAATAATGGATAACAATCTCCCATAACAAGGAATAAGCCAACTGAACGAGACCATATTAGGTGTCTCCCAAGTGATGTCCTTCTAAAACCTTTTAGAAATGATTCCTTTCGTCCGGCACCCAGAAATTTTGGGCTGCGCACATTGACAAACACAAACCTGTGCATATGTGTTTTCTTTTTTAATATATATATATATACATATACAAATATACGTCAGAATCAGAATTCATTGTAACTATATGCATATATACATATTATACATATATTATTATAAGCAAATAGCAAAATCATGGGGATGCAATCGACCATCAACGGTTTCAAGCCCCCAGCCAACATTCGTGGTCCACTGTGTATACAGAGTTGACCCACAACCAGGCATAGTTTGCAGCACAGTCAGCCTGATGGATGGCGATATCAAATGCTGTCCCTCCCTGCCGCAGGCAATTCATGCATCCAAGCCGCGGCAACTTGGCCTTTGAAGCCAACGGGTTGATTTGGGGGCCCACGGCCAAGACTTTTTAGACAGGAAAGATTTGGGCGATTCAACTTATGAAAGTCTCCTGCCAATTCTTGTGTTGCACAAAAGTTTGTTGAAAGGTGCTCCTCGTACTGGTGCAAGAGCCATTTTGTTCTCGTTGGCGTTGCCTCCCTAATCTGTTGGCCAAACGCATTGAATGAATGTAGTTGGATGAAACATGGAGAAATTCCAACAAAAACTGGGAGAAATCTGGAAGCCTTGTACCTCTCAATGCAGGTCCTATGTCTGTGGCGCCTTGTGGTCACTGCTTCGCACCGGTGTGGCCACAGGAACGGCCTCGGAGCCATCCACTGGGAGCAAGGGATGGCAGGGATCGTCTGGCTGGGCCCCGAGCATCCCCAAGCCCCATGTCCAGGTCATGAAAAATACAGCAACTACTTGGGGCGCAACCAACTGAGCAGCTTTAATGGCACTGTTCAGCAACTAACATCAACATCAACACATGTTTAAATCACTAAAATGATCATGATTATTATGGTTTTTATTATTGATCAAATTATTTTTGTCTCTGTCACCACCAATTGAGCAGCTTTGATGGCCAAGAGTTCTGGAAGGCCGTGCCAGAACTAGCTGACCTTTGGGTTGCTGCTCCCTGTAGGCCTATGCTTCATTATGACATACCTACAAGTTCTGGTCCCACTTGAGTTCTCCAACAATTTGAGCAGAGCCCATTTCATGGGTCATTCAGTAATTACCGCATCGAATTACAAACCAGCTGCTCTTTTGAGCACCGTTCATCTTTGTTGGACAGCTATGACTCATCACATATTGGCATCGATGACAGCAAGTTAGCGCCTTCGGCTGTTCATTATTGCCCTACAAATCAGTGTCAAAGACTGTACGCGTTCCAGAGGCTACGGGTGACACTTTATGATGCATCGGTTTTGTTGGGAGCTATTCTACTGGTAATTGGGGTCACTGTTTTTTGGTCAAGTCAGATTCTTCACACACATGTTTAGTGTCCGCTTTCCCAATTAAATCAAGGCTCCATGTTTGCTGCAACCCCCTCACTGTACCCCATGGTTGCTGCCTACCGCATGGAGTCTGTGTGTGTGTGTGCGCGCTTTCACACCCCATAAGTGACTGGCTCCATGCAAGGTACCATTGTTGGACCGGAAAGCCAATGTGTTGGCATTTAGTTCATACTCGCGAGCAGCTATGTACCTGGCCATCACTAGTGGTAGATCCACATGGATAAACCACCCCCAGTTTACCTTAAATTGCTGGTGATTTATCCCAAATATAGGGGGTTTATTCATGTGGATCTACCACCCAATTCCTCTTGGATCTTTGGTGTTGCCATGTCCCACAAGTTGCAGCACAGTGCTGCGCCTCCTTCCACCAAAAACCTGAACAAACATGACAAATCTGCTGAAAAAGTCTGACAACACATTGGCTAAAGCTCTGGTTGTTCATCTTGGTTAAAGCTAATTATGGCTTTTACTGGTCAAATCAAATCCTTGTTGTACTCCAGTTGGTACCCACAAAACACGTCCCGTTGCGGGCCCGCACCTGTCGCTTGGGATGCACTTCTTTGGGAGGAGTCTCAAGAATCTGCACCTGGAGCTACCGACAACGGAGCAATGATTCATAGCTGTGATGGGTGGTTGACAACGGCTCATGCTGAGATTGGATAATTCATGTATGCATATATGCCATATATATAATTCATTGTATTATGATTCATATATGCCATATATATAATTCATTATATTATAATTCATATATGCCATATATATATATATATATATGTATAATTCTATTACAGTATATTATGATTCTTGATGAATGATGAGAAATAGCTCCTACGCCTAGATAGCAGCTAGCAATTGCTTGCCATGATGAGCATAGTTTTGTCAGCAAGGGTTGGCTCTTAATTCACAGTAGCTGTGTTGTCAGTTTTAGCAGTGAATTGAGGATTGGTCGGATTGGTCTTAAATCCCAAGTTGTTCCTTTTGCTTTCTGTCAGCTGGTGCCGGATGTCGTCCATCAATCATAGTGGGCTGGAGCAAACAACTTGAGGGTTAGCCGCCATGGTCAATGTTCAAAGTTGACTAACCATTATTGACCACTGTGAACCATTCATGGTTTGTTGACCTGCTTTGCGATTAGCATCTAAACCAGGATGATACCCCAGAATCTGGTAGCCTGGCTTTCACATCCCAAGGATGCGATCTAGCTTGTGGTTTTCACTGCCAGAATTACAATGACTATCACTGCCCTATTTCCTCAGTGTGGAAGATAGAATAGGTTCATGGCAACAATTTTAGGACCTTAGATTCTTTAAATTCCTATCTGACTTGCCTGTTCGTTCATTGAATCTACTGGTTCAGCTGGATCAATGAATCGTTGGTTCATGAGTGGATGGTGATGCTCATCATGACGAGACTGCAGCAGCTGCAAAATGATGATCTCCCAGGAAACATCTGCGTGAGGCCTCGTAGATGATGTGGATCAGCAACCACCCCGAATGGTGATTCACAGCACGTGGGATCCATCATTTGAATCTTAGGAAACCACCATGATTTGGAGCTTTAAGGCCTAAAAGGTACCCCTAAAGCAAAATGATCAAAGGAATCAACTATTGAGTCTTTGGGTACTGTTCTTTTTTTTGTTATAATGACCATTGGTAAACATTGTGATGGCTTTGTGGTGCTCCTTTACATGTTTGATCATGAGTTGTTGAAGCAAAGACTTATATCCAAGAAAGAGGTTCCCTCCACATCAGCGGCAGCTTGGTTGGGCTGCTAGACTATGGATAGGTCAGCGTTTGCAGATAAAGTGGTCCATGAAAATTGACCCAGAACTGTTACTGTAATCTTGCTCAAAAAAGCCTGGCTAATAATGCATAATTAATCTAAAACATGAACAAGGATTTAGGTTCCTTCTGAATAGAATATATAGATGCTTCGCGGGGATTGATGAACCAGCCAGGAGAAAGGTGCAGATGTCTTGCGAACTCAGCAGAGCACATGTGTGGCACCCAGCTTTCGGGCTCTTGGAACGGTTCAGCCACCATCCGTGTCTTATTTTTCTGTGCATAATTCAGAATATGAACAACAGGGGTAGAGGGCAGTCGACGTTTAGGATCCGCAGCATTTGACTACTCTTGGGTTCGAGGACGCCAATGTTGACAGTGATACCACCATCAACAACAAGCGTAATCACTAGGGATGTTAGATGATATAGCCCCATATAGCCAACAACCGCCACTATCTTGAGAATTGGTTCTACTGATGATGCTGAATGGCTAACAATTCACAAGTTCCGATCCCCCGACTGCACTCCATATCTAGCTATATCAAAATTCAACACTACAATGGGATGTAGCCCATATTGGGATTGGTTGGTATTTCACCCTTTTACCCAACCCCATTTCAGATCAGATCTTTTTTGCTTTCTCGATCTCTCTCGTGTTGTCGCATTGGCGTGCGCACCACCATGCTTCAGCTGTGGCGGAAAGAAAAGAGATTGAATCGGGAAACGTGAAGCGCTGCTTTTGGCGAGAACCAAAGGATCAGAAAACAGCTTCAAAATGCAAAGTGTATCTCGAAAACGGGGTGGCTGATGGCGGTTAATGACTGTTGATGGCTGTTGCTCTTTGTGGTGATTTATTCTTACTGCTGGTTCATGGTGGAGGACAGGGGTTAATGGCGCCTGCTTCTCAATGGTGGTTCGTGGGGGGTTCATAAGCAACAATGGTCAACAACAAGGGTATGGTTCATGGTACCCACTATGTATGGGGTACCCCAATTATAGGTAGGTTATACCAAGACTATAATATATATATATACAATACCCTCAACTAGGAGGGACTTTAGGGAAATCTCAGTGCAAGCCCATATCTGGGCAGCGGTGAGATGCAGATATATCCATGACTGATTCTAATGGTTAGTTGATTGTATAAGGGGTTCCTGTAATGATTTTACCAGCTTATATCAACACTGAACCGTCAGCCTCTGCAGGTTTCAGCATTTCCTGTACAACTATGCTGGAATTTTACTACTGACAAAGCCTAATATGGCAATTGGATTCAATATTTACATATATTTACATAGGTACATTGTCATTGATCATAATCATGATCATACATAATTAAACATGATCATGATGATTATCATCGTCATCATTTTCATCATCGTCATCATCATCATCATCAACAACAACAACAACATCATCATCATCATCATCATCATCATCATCATCATCATCATACATACATACATATCACAATTATCATTGCACCCTTTTTGTCACCGGGTTGCTTTCCCATAATTCTTGCACGAACACCTCAAGATTTGGAAGGGTAGGATCTCTGCCAGCAGCTTGCCACACGGTTCAGCATTGCCAACTTGTGCCCTCTGCAGCTTGAATCCGTGGTGAGCAAACTGCAAGAACCACATCGTAACAGCGTGTCTATGGTCTATGTGTCAGGCTATGTAAGAATCACATTGATATCAAGTTGGATGTATAGTACATCTTCAGGTCTTGGAATACTCGACTGCCAGAGATCACAGGGGTGGCTTAGAGTGCTTCGATGCGCCTGGCCCCGAGGTTTTGAAGGCTCCTTTTGTCCATGTCCATCCATGTCCGCCAAAGTCTGCTGGCAAACCAGGCAATTGAGAACAATCTAAAAGATGCCGAGGTGCTCACACAAACCCAAGCTACAATCAACTTCATCGGCTTGAAATAGATAAATTAGACAAACCCTGCGGTAGCAGCAAAGCATGTTAGCAAAGCCAAAAGACAGGCTTGCTGGTAGTCAAACACTTCTCCATTCCATGCTACTACCTGGGGCCAGCTGCGCAGTTGCTTGGAATCGATGATACGTTGGCGTAGGGATGCCTCCTGGATCTGAGATATCTGACGATGCACCCGGGTGCACTTGTCGGATTAAGCGTGATGCCACTGCTGTGTTTTATGAGCCACGCCTGTCCGGGCCTATCTCGACATTCACCACCCTACCTCAAGGTTCACCCAGAAACTCACCATTGTTGATATGTCTTCATGTCTCAATGGTTGAACAATTACCCACCTGTGCTGGCTACGTACTGTAAATCATCATCATTACAGCCATCCGCATTGGTCAAACGCGACCTTCTTTGTTTGATGATTTCATGAACAAAATCCTGTCTGTATGTCTTGTCCGCTTTATGATGCTGTTGGTTACAGCCAAGATGCTGGCGGCATCACTTGTCACCGGTCACTTGTGCCGAAAGCGCGATGCCTCGCGTGCACTCCGACTGGGATAGAACTGATCGAGGAGCCAAATTGGTGACGGGCGTTACCCCTCACAGTGATCAAATTCCGAGTCAAACTTCGCTCGTAGGTGAAATATGGATAAATATGGTGAAATCCCATGTGGATTAATTTGTAAACTTCAATGTTTCTCAACAAATGATCTCAGATGATTCTGAAAGAGCGCACCTTTCGTGGGTCTCCTTTTGTGGAGATCTTTCCCTGGTATCATCAGGCCTTGGCAGAGCAATGCACAGTCTCTACATCAACCTGCATTCGGCACCGAAGGGCAGCAATCTAAATGCGACCATTAAAATTTCACCCAATGATATGCGTCACTGAATGCTGTACACATACACAAGAGTGGTTATGGTCTTATGGTGCTTAAATGATCTTAAATGTGCGTTTGGTAAAAATAACCTAACATGCAATAACATATGTTTGACACCAATCGAAAGTATGGTAGAATTGCATAGGAATACAGTAGCGACATGTCGTGACACTCGGCACTACCACTGCCAAGTGACATAGCCGCCATAGGCCCCGCTTCTTGGCTGATACCTCAGCACTCTGATTCGGGGAAGGTGAATCTCTTGGATTTGTTCAACATGCTTCTGGATCCCAACCAGAAATCCTTGCATGATCTGCATGGAAAAAAGGATCTGCAGAGCAGTTGAGAATCATGATCATACTGAAACCTAACCTACAAGAGATGGTATTGTCTTTCAATTGTGTCCAAATTGATCAATGAATAGGCGGGCCTTTTGAGGATCAAAACTAATAAATCCCAACAAACACGCAAAAGTATGGAGTACCCCAAAGATGAAAAATCCATTCACGAACCAACCAACCAACCAACCAACCAACCAACCAACCAGCCAGCCAGCCAGCCAGCCAACCAGCCAACCAGCCAACCAACCAACCAGCCAAACAACCAGCCAACCATCCGAATGTTCTTCTTGATATTCTTTTTGACCTCTCACTTTTGAACATTCACAGCGGCCGAGAGGACACCCGGGTTGCCAAGTCGCTGAGGAGTATAGCCTGCCGTCATCGCAGTCCGATAAAGAGCGATGATGCTAGAGGGAAATCCCCAACCCATCACACGGTTGGTTGATTGTATGTTGATTGCATATGCTGGTTGATGTATATGCTGGTTGATTGCCATTCATAGCAGTTATTTATCACAGGCAAGAGTGGTTGATGTGGTTGACATGGGCTGTCGGTAATGGTGCTTGATAGTGGCTGGTAACGGTCGCTACAGCAACTACTGACTGAGGGTCACAGGGTACTGCTAGCTAGTTCGCACCACCTCTGTGCTCGCCTTTAGTTGCAAGCCACAGGATTTGTGTGGCAGATCATGTTCCAAAGTTTCGGAAGAATTGAGGCAAAATTTCGGCAAACATGATCTTTTGAGTTGTGAAAATACACCAGGTATCCGTTCTAATAATAATGGTCGCTGAGTATAGTGTCCCATCATGACACGTTTCACAGCCGGCTGGCTGTTTCTCAAAATAGGCCCACAGTTGTCATCCAGTTTATTAAGCATTTACAGTAATAACCCATCCAAAGCTTTGGGGTTCCCAATGGCTTAGTCGAAGCCCCTTGCCTTGACTAGGGCCCACCCCGGCGGTCCAGCAGCGCCTTGAGAGCTGGCATAGGAACCAGAAGACCTAAGAACGAGTTCCAACAGCAAGAAACAGCAAGTGGTAAAGGGAGCTTTTTAGAGGTTTCATTTTTTCGGAAGGTTTAACCATCCTGTTTGTTACATCTCTAAAGAACACGGGTTTCACCTAATTGAGAATAAGATCTAATTATTAATTGGTTCGACGGATGATTCATTTGGATAAATGGTTTATTAGCAGGAATAACTGTGGGTTTGTTTGGAATGATTGGGGTCAAGTTGGGAGAACGGTCATGGGTAAAGAAAGCGCATCATCGCTGGGTCATCCTGAAGCTCTCCAACAAGGGGCGCCGAACTCGAAGCCAAATAGCTGATGTGGTAAAGACAGTGGTCAAACGTCAAAGATCGTGATGTGGCTGTGGGTCAGTTCACCCTGTACCCTTGGTTCCCCTATCATCAACCATTGTTTTCCCTCTTGTTGTTGGTTATTATCCCCCATTGTTGGTTGGTTAACATTGACCCATAGCCTAGTGATTAGTGCCACAAGATGTCACATCTTTGAAGTTCTTTGATTGGGGAAACCAGGCTACAGCTACACAGCTACGAGATGTTTACCAACCATGTGGAGTTCGTATGTCAACCGCCGCAAGTCCAACGGTGTGAATAGACAGGAGAAATTTGAGGGGGAAGTGGTCACAGCCACAGCGAGATTATCCAAAAAATGAGCTCGTGCTACCTCAGGGCACCACCACACCAAGCATAAACGCATACAATTGTCTGGCCAACAAGCTTTGGAAAGCAAGGAGCAGTTCACAAATCAAGTCATCTACGACCAAACTAGCACCGAAGTGGTTATAAGAGTTCGATTGAGAAAAAAAACATGTCAACCAGTCTCACCCCTCTCTGACCCATATCCCAAACAGGGAACTCTGATCCTATCACCATTGCAACTGAGCAGCGGTGCCCCTGGCAGTGCCGTTAGCTATGCGAATGAGTGGGAATTGGCTCACAGGTGCTTCACCAGCAAAAGCATTGTGATTTGATCAAGGACAAGTAGCTTTGATCTGCGAATAAGCTAAGATGCAGGAACGAAAAGAAATCCAGCGCCATTATCCGCGTGTCCAAAGCGTTGGAATATTCATGATCCGAAGCAATAATGAGGGGCGTGCACAGCTACATACATACTGGGTCTCCATACATAGTTCACCATTCAGACCAGCGAAGGAACGACTATACACAATAGTCGGTATTTGGGTGTGGCCAATGGAAGGAAAGCATCGCAGCAATTGAGCGTCTGGGAAGAACTGGTGGACGGCCGACACGGCCAGAAGCATGAGAATGACCAATGCGGTGGCTCTCCGAAAATGAACACTGCGTATAGATACATAGTGTTTGCTGGGACGAGGTGTTCACCTACCCAACTTTTTCACCCGACTGGAACGTCAAAACTATATACACAAAAAAAAATGAGAAATGGTTCAATGTGTCCCCCATGATCAAAAGGGAGTAGAACTAGCTGCACTTCATCCAAACGGAGGATCCAACTCTCACCACTGGCCGCCGAGTGTTCCAGCTGATGTTTGTGTGCCAGCCTGGGATCATATCATTCGTGACATAGGTATCCACCATGACTCAAGCCTAGTTACTGCCCTATGAGTGATGTTGATATACACCTTAAAAATCAAGATGATGGTCCCCTCCAATCACTGGCTCGAATTCCGTGCTTTCGGTTGCTGGGAACTGGCTTGAAGGGGATTGTTTTGGCCGTCATTCCATTAAACCTCTTCGTTTCAGCCACTTCAGGTAGGACACTCAAGGAATGAGAGCCTGTTCAGGGATGTTCAAGGTATTCATGGGGTCATGTGGAGTCTCATCATTCAGCCAACAAAACCATCAGGATCTAGCGGCAGCACCACACCGCAATGAAGATGCGAGCTGAAGAGAATTATATACTGGGAACAACCACAACCTGCAGCTGTCATGATGTAACATGAATGCCACTGTACGGATATAAAGAAATACAAATCCCATAATCCACTTGAGAAACCTTCAAGTCATATTTGATGATACTGGGTAAGGCTTTGTGTTTTCCATGTCATTGATTCTTATGCTCCCTCTATTGTCAAGTCCTATAAGTACCCCCAGACTCCAAGTGGCTGGGTCTTTCATGTTCAACGAAAAAAAACGAGGCTGGGAACGGTTGGGAGCCATGCCCACCAGCCTGAGTAGACGCCCATGGGGGGCGGCGGAGGCAAACCTGACCTCGGCACCGATCTTGCCATGGGAATCCCTTGGAACTTCCCTCGGCACAAGGACAGCAGGTGTCGTTTTCAAAGGTATGAGAATCTGAGAATATGAAGTGGACTGAAGTCGACTGAAGTGGATCAGAGTGGACTGAAGTAGATCCAAAATTTGAGAGCTTCACTGATGATTAGCCACTAACATGATTGGCAATCATCAACCATTAGCCATGATTAACTATTGGCCATGACATACCTAGTGGTTGCTGCTGAGCGACTCTAGGCCTTCCTTCAGTGGCAGCTGCACGGAGTCATCCTCCGAGACTCCCCGGCCGGACATGCGAAGACCTCAACAGTGTCCAAGGCGGCACGGGCTGTCGACGAACTCGGGGTGGAAATGGTGGAAACAGCATGCCATGGATAGATGCTGAACATGGATAAAATGGTTGGCATCAAACATGCTAAGATAATGGATTTTAATGGATAAAATGCTAAACTCACTGGAAAATGTAAAGCGAAAAAAATGGTTGGCATTCACATGGACACGCAAATGCCACATGGGGGTCACCCCACAGACATCGAGATTGTTTGCATTGGCTATGATGTAATACAATGTGTATATGTGAACATATCATACAATATATGATAGATATTGATTATATCATGATGTTCATTCATGATAATGTATATCATATCCTGTGTTTCCCTGGTTATCTACGGTATTCTATGGTTATCTGACAGTAGTACTCGCATGTACTCGCAACGACATTGTTCATTCCATAAATCGCGGCGATCCCCACCTATTTGTCCGTTGGGCATTTTACCATGAATCGAAGCATCCAATCATCAGTCAACAATTTGTGAATGCTGGGGACACCCATCAACCATCAGTCGCCCTTTCGGCTAGACTCAACCAGTCACAGCCGGTCACAACCGGTCACCACCGGTCAAAACCGGTCACAACCGGTGAACCCTCTTCGGGCCAATCGCCATCCCTTTGGGCCGTCCCAACGTTGTCGCTTGGATGAGCCATTGTCGCTCTGGTTCGAGAAGTAGTGAACGAAAAGGAAGCCTGGGTCAAAATGGGCATAAATGTTGGTGCCCTGGTTGCTATGGCATGACCCACCCAACATGTACGGTGCATGCCCCTACATTTGAAACCCAAAGACCAAAGTTACTCATGAAAAATGAAACACGGCATAAAATCGGCTTATGATTTGGTTCTGGTACCCGTCAACCAAATCATCCCTGCCCCGTGGGATCGAGCAACCCCGAGCATCACATCATCTAATTCGTCGCCGTGGAATATTTTGGTGGTTTCTCAAAATAGGGGTACCCGTCAAATCATCCAATATTAATCAGTTGTAGTAATAAACCAACCATCTTTGGGGTTCCCTATTTTCAGAAACCACCATTTCATCTCTGTCTGATTTGATGCAAAGTGGGTGAACCAGGTCCTGCTAGGGTGTGTGCGTGTGTGTCATTTTTGTCCAACCAGCTGAATTTATTACTTTGACTCTGGCTCTTTCCAACCCTACTGTTTGATCCTTCTTGTAACTTTCTGAGGATCACTTGCGGACCCTGCATTCATCGCAACGCTTTATGTGTAGGTGCAGGGTGGCTATGTAGGGTGGGAAATGTTCGCCCATACAAATCATAGATCGTAAGCAAACCAATTCGTCAAGGTTATTCTTCTGCCTATATATATATATATATATACACTTTATTATATACGCAAGTTTCTTGTCTTGTAGTTTGTTATACTAGGGATGGGTGAGACCGGTGAAACCATCATCCTCCTATTCAATTCCTTGAACGAAACACTGAGCTGCCCTGCCTCCAATGCATACAGCCTGGGGCTGCAGTGTATGGTCATGGCTGGAAATCGAGGTACCGAAACGGAACTCCTGGAACCAATCCAACCAACTACTGGTTGGCGGTTATAAGCCATGCCCAAAAAATTCCAGAACGGCACCGCATGGGGGAGTGATTTTGGAAAAGATTATGAAAACTCACTGTTATTTACGGTGTTTTCTCTCAGAACAGTGGTTAAAACCTTGGCAAAGCAGCCAACAAAAGCATTCCCTGGGAACCTCAACACAGGAAATGATAATGATTATCATCAATCCTAGAAACATGTCATTAAGAAAATCATTATCATCATTGACTATATGTGATCATACTGATCTTGAATAATGATGGTATAATGCTTCGCAAGCAAAGCATTTAGTACTCCTGCAATCAGCATGAAGCGAAACGATCAATTTGGGCGGATCTCGCTGCATCGACCAGGGAGCCAACCAGGGGAACAACCATGACTTCAGCGGAACTCGAGGAACCAAGTTCATGTCACATCTCTAACCAATACTGTCGGGAGATGGCAATGAAACAAAGTCCCCAATAGATGACTTGACTTTCAAAATCTTTCAAACAGTGGCAGATCTGGATTGCAAGGTCACAGCTGTGACTGTTGAGCCCCAGCCGAGTCGGATGGCCAATCCCCTCCAACCTGGGTTCCGCAGACATCAAGCCATGACCATGATGTCTGTTGCTCCCACATTTACCCAATCAATATATTGGCTGCTTACAACCATTGCTCCGCATTCACAACTGGGTCTTGCTAGCAAGGCCTGCCGTGGCTGCCACCCAGTGGCAAAGGTCAATGCGATGAGCAAAGGCCACCACTGAGACCAAAAACTCGGCTGACGCTCAAAGCTTTTCAGCGGATGCTCCTCCAGCGATGGAAGGCACAGATGCATTGGATGCTGATGCCACTGGAAAGCTGGTGGCAGATGTGATGTATATGATATGTAAATATATCCATTACTAGTCATGTATAGTAATAAACCAACCATTTTTTGGGCCCCCTATTTTGAGAAACAACCATATAGAGAGATATCCCAAACAGCATCAAATTGTTCAGGTGAAGCGCCTGATTTGCATGTTCGTCGCGTTTGCCGGGCGACATCATCTACGTGGCTGTGCCCAATTGATGGAAGCATGTGGCAAAAGGGTGCTCCATACGGCGCAATTCTTGGTCGTGATTGGCAGGGATGCCATCAGTTTGTGAGGTAAAGATCATCTTGCTTTACCAGCCTTCAATGCACAATATTAGCTTTAGCTTTGATTGACAAATAAGTGGTATGCTGTACTTTTGACAACGTGCAGTTATGTCAAGTGCTGTTCTGAATGCAAGAAACATGATCAACATCTACAGTATTATTCTTTTGAAGCTACCAACCATGTGTTAGAAATTAGAAACAATGGACGCAGCCCACACCAAGCGAATCAAAATGCGATGTAACGGATCGCACATTCCCCATTGCTTGGACTACCTTCTAGGGGGTGGCTCTGTACACATAGGACACCCCGTGGCTACATTGTTGTGACAATAAACAAATTGAATACACTCTGATATTGTTTGTCTAAACATACGCATCCGAAAATAATCATGATCAGACATGTCGAATTCGATGTGGCACAAATACAACTATGATATGTCTCATGATTGCGATTACAAACATGATTATCACCATCAATTACACTATCACGAGAGGTGTCACGATGAGATTGGGGACAAGACCTTGTACACCCAGTGAACATCGTCAAGACTTTTTGGGAGGTTGACAAATCCATTTGTGGCGATACCAGATTGTTGCTTACTGTTGGTGATCTTTACCATCCCGTTAGCAACTAGTGTAATGGCAATGTTTGATTGCTGTCGGTTATCATCCCGTATAGTCAACTAGTAGAATGGTTATTCTTGACTATTGTTGGTAACTGTTCCCTAATGTTAGTCTGTACAGTGGCCATTCTTGGCTATTGTTGGCTACCATCCCCTAGTATAAACTAGCGTAGTAGCTATCCTTGACTATTGTTGGTCCGCATCCTATGCTATTCACCTGGTACAAAACATCTGAAAACCCAAGAAAAAAGTGAAAAAAACCTATGATTTGATCATGACATGTCATGACCTCTCCCCAAAAAACCAAACAATTCCTTGGGTCTCCCCCAAGTTCACGACCCAGGCTCCTTGGTCCCCACCATAGGTTCACCCACCTGAATTTGTCCACCTGAAGGCGCTGCTGCGCTACAAAAATAACATCGGGGATACGCGCGGATACAAGGAGCGTTCAAATGGGGTGCCCCCATGTATTATACATAGTTACTGTTAATTATTATGTATTGCTGGAACGAATACGTGTACATTGGGGCACACTGCCAACACATCGGATTGGATCACCAAATCATATAGTCATCCAGAGGCATTGGTGAGGAAATGTGAGGAAGTTTACCAATCTGACGAAATCCGAGGTAGTGATCCTGTTG
The DNA here is from genome assembly GCA_009767595.1 of Symbiodinium kawagutii. NCBI lineage: Eukaryota > Dinophyceae > Suessiales > Symbiodiniaceae > Symbiodinium > Symbiodinium kawagutii. Next base: position 264,469 of record VSDK01026204.1, on the reverse strand, counting down.
AGTGCTGTGAAACTGCCCATGACTTGCTTAGCGGCTGGACAAGGATAGATCTAGAAATTGAGCTGACCCTACTCCACCATCCCAAAACGATGTTTCAAAGGACAAGCTTCAATTTTGGTGGGGTACAACCACTGATAGATGCTTTCACAGGGAAACCAACAAGCTTCATACCAAAATTGGCTCCAAATGCTAGCCATAGCTATGGAGATCCCCATCAGCTTGACTCTGTTGTCCTGCAGTTGGTTGCCTGGGATCTATTTCACTGGCCAACAGCAGTACAAACAGCAAACAAACTCCAAATCAGGACTACTGTCCTCACCTCCTCATCCTCATCACCTATCATCCTGCGGTAAAGTTGAGTCAACATGTTCCCAGTGCTTCAGCTAGCAAAATGATGAAACTCCTGTGAACATGACGCCACCAGATTTTCCAGGAACCAGTCTTTTTCTACAAATTAATCTGGGTGGATCCACATCCAAATGGACGTTGTCACGGGAGGCGAAAACAAAATTTTGTAGCCAGCCTGGGGTTGGAACAGGAAGCGAAAGCAGCTGGATATCACCAACTGCCATGCCCATTGTTTTACGGGCTCACAGAATCAAGCCACAAAACAGGTACTGGAATCCACCGATCTAGGGCATGAGAATGTTCAACTTTCGATGCCCAGCTCTTCGCACCTGGGATTTCCACTAGAACCGGGCAGTTTTTGTGGATAATTTAATTTACCGGATTGATAACATAGGAAAAAAAAAAAGGGTACCAAAAATGATTCCGTAGTTGGATCTAACTGTTGGGCCCATTGGGGGTTATTATATGTTTATGTAGTAGGATCCATCAAATGGGCGGCCTGTTGATGATCAACTGTTGTCATTCAGCAGCATTGTCAACCAGTACTGTGAACCATTATTGTGAACCATTGTTAGCAACCACTCCTATCAAGCAACTGCATTAACCATTGTTACTAGCAACCACTGATACCACTAAGTATCACCTTTGCTACTAGGTATCATAGCCATACCATCAATATAATAGGCATATAAGTAGCCATTGCTAACCATTGCCAATATGTATGCTACTGCTACTAGGTATCATATCCAAAACCATTAGGTATCCATCTACCTGATGGTGCTATATGTGGCTAACACAAGTACATAGCCATCACCATTAGGCGCCATGACTTGCCATGGCACCTTCGAACCCTGGCCCTGGCGCCTTCCAAGACCATGACCGGCAGCTGCGCTTGCACGGTGGCGAGTTTCAGGTTGGTGATCAGCGCGGGGACCTCGCGGGTGGAGCAATGAACCAACTGAGTTGGGCGAATGAATAGATCAAAAATGGTTGGTTTATTACTATAAATGGTTAATAATGGATGATTTGGGATAGCTATCATATCAATTCTCTTGGGGATTGTATATAGCTATCTATCATTATAGCTATTGAACTATTAATAGTAAAGTTCATTAAGATGATCAGTAAGATAACAAAAGAGTAAGACAAAGATTATAGTAAGACATAGAAAAAACAGATCAACTATTACTATCTTGGGCGATCAGTAAATAAGTACGTGATCTTACTGATCAGTAAGACTGACTAAAGATGATAGTAAGAATTAGTAAGATAATAGATGATCAGTAGGGTAAATAATACATTGACATGTCAATAAGATTATATGACCAAGACAAAGAAGGATCACAACATATAGTGATGTATGTAAATTCAAGAAGTTAGTAAGATAGTATAAACAAAAACCCTGATAAGTATGATATGTCAATTAGATCCAGTAAGATAGTAAATGATCACAACCATTCATCACCATGTATTATATGTTTATAATGGTTATGGTTATCTTGAATTCATGCCGTTGGTTTGCTGTTCCCGCTGGTTCTAAGTGGTTGTGGTTGTGCAGTGTTGTGTTTAATGTTGCTTCTCAATAACGGTTCACAGTGGATCAATTGATCATGTCGGGGGATAAGCACACATGGTTGATGATGATGATGATGATGATGATGATGATGATGATGATGACGATGATGATGACAACGACGACGATGATGATGATGATTGGAGCAATAGGTGGATAATGACTCTTCATAGCTATCTATCATTCTATCATTATAGAAGTATTAATTAATCATTAAAGGGCTACTGGCAAATCCAGCACTTAATCAACCACCAGAGGTTTGAACGTAGCTGGGGATCTACCATCAAACATGGAGGGGGTTCGCTGTCAACTGTGATTGTTTATGCATTATTGTCAATGAACTATGATTGTTGTTAAAACTCTCCCTTAGCCGCAATGCTAAACAATGGTTTGATAATGGTTGATTTCAATAGGGCTAATAGCTTACAGGGTGAAATTGCAATGCTAATCATAATCATATGACAGCTGATGCGTTGGTAATAATTATGGGACAAACCATGGTCAATAGTGCCTAGCAGTGTGCCCACTCTTCATGTCCATCGCATGTGTACATTGAACATAGAATGTTTGGCATTTCAAGGACGTGGTCAAAGACCCGGCGACTATTGACCACTTTCATTGCAATCATGCTGCGGACCATGGCTGAAAATTGTTTGCTCTCCTTATCATCAATAAGAACTGTTAAATCTATTGACCATATTCAACGATGATCAAGTACTTCATTGCATGTCTACATATGTATGTAGTTATTAACTATTCTGCAACTTTATAAATTCTGCACATTACAAAGGTGTAAATATATATCAAAATGATCATCAACCATCAACAATTAACGTTAATTAACCGTCATTCACCAGGATGATTGTCCATTATATGGTGGTTCCTCGAAATCCGGGTACCCCAATTCATCCTATATATATATATACCATTTTTACCATCCATATAGATACCAGAAATTTCAGTAAAATATGATCCATCTAGTTTATTTTCTAGTCTTTTGTCCAAATTTGCATCACCAACCATCACCAACCATCACCAACCGACCTTAACCTAGTTGTTTTGTCTAAATTAACATCCATTCAAATACTGATTTCACCAACCTTAACCAACCATCACTGGCACCCCAACCACCCACGCCCCCCGCTGCTGCCTTCAACTTTGATCGCAGGATCGCGGGGTTCGAGCCTCGGCACCCGGCGCCGTCCTGAACCGTGGGATTTCTGGATAGCTATCATGGCAGCGGTTAGCTACCAACATGGGAAGGTTTAGCTATTCTTGATGATGGTTAAGTTTTTTAACATCTGGGAATTCACTCAGTCAGGTTTCGGGAAATGAAGCTTTTGTGCTGGGGTTCGGAGTTGTCAATATTGGGAAGCCCAAAATCATCCGTAAATTTACATGGGAAGAGCATGATCTAAGGGCCCCCACAAATACTTGGACCAATTGCCATTGACATACAGAACCAACAAGTTGCGAAGGTGTAAAAGATTGACTGCTGTGTTGGCCAGCAACTGGCAACCGTGGTGATTGTGAACCATGGTCAATGGTCAATAAGTAGGGCATGACCAACAATCACCAGCAACTTGTTGCTGATTGAACCATCCCTCCAAAAATAAAGCGCTGGTCAGATTGGTTTATTAATCCTACGCCTACTATCAGTTGACCCCACCAATACCAATGTTCTTTACGTACGGATGAGCACTGATGAATAATATGCCTTTCTGTCAGCGATCGTTGAAAATTGAAGCTGAGGCGATTTCACGAGAGTACCCGGCTGCTCCTCAATCTGATTTGCGTTCATCAAAGTGCGTAAGGTTGCACATGATTCAGTATAGCCATTCTATGTCAGATGCTAAGAATTACAAACCCGCCTTTCAGTGCATAGCTTGACGCCGCAACATCATTCTGTCAGGGTACATGTGTGTGTACCTACATATATCGTGTTGTATCATGTTAAAGTATGTTGAATACATCCACAAACACACATGCAATCAAACAATTGTTCCTTCCGTGCAGCCCCTTTTTCGTTTTCAGAACGCAGATAGATGTGGCACGATGGGCCCTGGGGGCTCTCCTTTGACGGTAACAGAAACCACTCGTGCGACATGTAACCTTGGACATGTCCACAAGATGCTCAGATGCAAACCACTTGCTGTGGGAGGCATAGGATTCAGCAAGGCATTCGCCAGAGACGCAAATTGTGGGTAGATGTTTGGGATTGTTTACAAAATGTTGTTGATCCATGCCTCAGGTGGTTTGCATGAAGAGTCCAAACATATAAAACAGGAAGTGGGTAGAGTCTATGCGCTACAAATGGCCATCGCTTCAGAAGCTGGTTTATGATGGACGTTGGTTCATCTCATCAGCATCTCTCAGGGTTGTGCCATGACTTCCTTCTGGCTGTGCTTGGCAGAGAACGGCCAAAAAAGGTGCCAAAATGGGTGCGCAACGAAGGTGATGCTGCGGCACAGCAGCAACAACAAGGCCACCCCAGTGGCGCAGGGGAAGAGTGCATAGCTGTATTGAGGAGCCGTTACCCCAGTGGACACCGCCTGAGCAGATCGCACCAGCTGATCCAGTGGCAGAGAGTGTTGGATGACAACATATGATAACCTCTGCATCTTCATCAACTAGATCCAGGTCCAATTAACCCTCAGCTTCAACCCCAAAGTAATCATAGCCTATGGCCTGGCCCCACCACCATGGCCCCCTTCCCACCTTTTCCACATAGAGGGCGCACAGTGCTCCAGCAGGGGGGAAGTAGCCGCTGCTTGGGTTGGCATACATTGAGAAGGCAGCCACGGCCATGGCAGTGCCGCGCAAGATGCCAGGGGTGTCACCAAGTACACGAGCCAGGATCACGGTCAAGAAGCAGGCACCGGCCACGCCAATGCAGGCTTGAAGAGCCTTCCTGGTTGACAATTGGGCAAGAGTTGGGGGGCAATTGAAACGCTACAGAAAGAGAAGGCCATTGAAATGCTACAGAAACACAACAAAGGTGGTGTTTCCTAGCGTACTCACCCAAATTAGACGAGATCTGCAAAATGAATAAAGAGCGTGGGTCCAGAAGTAGTGGACCCCAAAGAATCTGGGTTCTTCCTTCCAACCATGAATGGTTTTCGGGTGATTTTGCGTGTACGCCCATACAGCATGACAGCCTTATGATCCCACATGTATTAAAGGAAAGTGCTGATTGCTTTTCCAGCGTCTGCTTCATCACTTTGAAATCCATGGTCTTCCCTTCCTTGGCTGCAGCCACTGCATCCGCTGCGAAGATCAAAGTCACCGCCCCAAAGGGAGGAACCCACAGCTGTCGACGCAATAAGAATCCGATGGTGGACCTTGCCGATGGTCAACGTCAAAACCCTGGTGGTAAGCAGCCAAGCGTTGGCCATGCATACCCAGGGGGGATATACAACCCATCGGTGGTTTTACAAGGATTATAACACCATTGATAATGGCTAACAACAGTAGATACTACAAGTACCTAACAATAATGATTCAATAACTACTGTATAGTGGTTTCTCAAGCCAGTTTGGGAACCCCCAAAGTTATGGTTGGTTTACAGTATTGCTAAAAATGATTGTTAGTGGATGATTTGGGGGTCCCCTATGTTGAGAAACACCCATATCATATACCTATGATTCAGTCTATGAGTCTATGATGGGTAATGAGTACTGTAGCTTCCATGAATCTGTGATGGTCAATGCTGATTCAGATGGTTCAGGGGAAGCCAACCAGCGCCCAAAGAATATCTGTGTAAATAAGCAGCCATGCGGCCATGGAGAATAGGGAGGTAAACAAGCACCGTGGGACGATCACCAAGACTACACTGCTACTTCCAGTAGCTAAAAACATGTCAGGAATAGCTTGCGGTGTGCAACGGTCTGTAGTACATACCGATGAATTCGTAGGTTGATCCCGTCATCACAGGGATATCATGAGCAACAACAGTGAGGGATACAGCAACACAAACAACAACTTCATGACGGGTGGAACCATGTTGCTGGCAAATCCGTGGCCATCTTGAGCCATTACAGGTTGCGCAGCGACTGTGGATACCCCCTATTCAAAACAAGGGAATCACAAAGGTTCCTCGATTGAGATTAAGGTGCCTGAGCTTAAACAGCAAGGTTGCCACATTTTGCAAGTCTGATTCATGTTGGATCATCCAATTCGTGGTGAACACATCCCACGTCGTCCCCTGTTCCATCATGTTCCGTTCATCTTTCGCAAGGATTGGCACCGAGTCACATAGCATAGGTCGACAAGCCCGCCACCAAAGCCGTGAAAAGGGCCTCCGAGTGCTTTCCCCCAAAGCCCCGAGGAGCCACAGCCTTTGCACTGGCTTGGCGACCAGTGAGACTGAAGTGGGCATTATCACTTAGAGTCTCGCCATTCAAGATGCTCACTGGACTACTTGGGGAGGATGTCACCAAGGTGGAGCGACTGGTGAAGGCTTTGCTGGGTGGCAACAAGCAAGAAAGCATGGCGGCAAAGATCGCGGCGACACGTCGCAAACGGCTGCTGGATGTCTTTGACATTTTCAGCACCGCGCAACAATTCGACGGAGGCCACGATTCGAACCGAAATGCTTCGGCAAAAGTCTGTCAACAGAGTTCCGTCAAGAAATCTTCCACCAACTCTTGAGAAACCATCAATCCCAACTAGCTTGTCCATTTCTTCCATTAGTCGTTCCAAATGTCACAAGCAACTTCAAGCGAAATGCTCTTGGATTGACTTGGTCCTGCCGTGCACAGGAACGAACTCTCTTTGCAAAGGTGATGACATTGGCACGGAAGGTCGTCCAGGTTCACTGCGAAAAGGAAAGTGACCAGAAAGTAGAAACCGTTGAGAGCCGATGTCAAAAACCGTTGAGCGCCGATGTCAAAACCCTCTGGGTCATTGCAACTGTTGTTGGTCTACAGTGATAATTCCTGACCGTGTTGGTCTTTGAAGGTCTTTGGGTCCAAGATGAGATGGCTCATTTGGGAGCCAAAATAGGCTACCCCAAAAATGCTTGGTTTACTCTTTTAAATTATCAATTAAATGGATGATTGAGACATAACCCCTATGACTTGAGAGGGTAACCCCCCCTTGAACTTGAGCTGGATGATTGAGGGGTACCATGGGGTACCTCTCCCTGTTTCGGCAATGCCGAGTCACTGGTCACAGGTTCATTGGGCGTATAGGCCTGGGCAATGCCGCAGAAATTGATGCGAAAAAGAATGGATTGATATATACTTAATATATATATATATATATTCATTTATTTATTGATTAATTCATATTTATATTTATTTATATATGCATATGTTATATGTTGTATGTTTATGATGGTTGATGATAATTGAATGGTTTCGCATAGTTTATGATGGTTGATAACTGAATGGTTTGATATATCTTATGATGGTTGATGATAATTGAATGGTTTAGTATAGTTTATGACGGTTGATAATTGAATGGTCTGATATATCTTATGATGGTTGATGATAATTGAATGGTTTGGTATAGTTGACAATGGTTGATCATTGTTAATCTATCATTAAGAATTGTCGATGATGGTTGATTATAAGGCTTGAGAACCGAGCATATCAAATAATGCATGACCGGAAGTGAATTGTTTGTTGTTTTCTATTGCCCAACACGTGACCACTGTTGAGAAGGCACTGAGGTGTAATCTGGCACAAAGGCCGCATTCACCACATCTGATCCATCATCGCAACAACCATTTCATTTCCCTGCGGGTGTTCTTTCAATGTGAATTTGTCTATCGGGCTGCCCTTCATCACCCCAATATGATGATGTTTACTGTTTGGAACCACCCATATTTGAGCCTTGCTGTTTCTCCGGGAAACACGGTTTCTGGACCACCGCTCATACAATTTCCATACCTGAACATATTACATGTCACTCCATTTCCCTATGTCACTTTCCGTGTTGAGACACATGGGTTGCGTAAATATACGCTGCTTAACTTTTTTGACACGCAAAGGCTTCGGCGTGCAAAAGCTTTATTGGGATTCCCTGTGGCGCAAGAGGCAAAAACTCTGCTATGTAAAAGCTTGAGCCAGTCCTGTGACCGGTGAGCAGTCAAAGTGTTTGACAAAACAGTACTGCATACGGAAGACAACAGTGAAACACGGGTAACACATACAACGGGTTGAACACGCGCATGGAAATGCGCATCACAGATCATCACAGTAGAATGTTTTTTGGAACATCGTTGGCCACACTGTGCGAACGCGAGGAGGACGAGGAAGAAAAAATCAATGAAGTCCCAAAAGATCTAAAAAAAAAGAAGAAGAAACAAGAAAACAATGAGAGAAAGAAAAAAACAAGAAAAGGTCAGCCAAGATGGAATTAGATCAGAGTGAGGACGGGGAAAGGAAAAGAGTGCCGACATTCAGTCGAAGCAAACAGTCGTTCCAGGAGACCCTGATATAGCTACAGCTGAGAAGCCAAAGATATCAGATCAGCGCCATCAGACTTGCTGTCAGCCTAAACAGCATGACCGTCTGCGTTTTCATTCTCATGATGGCGTGTTTGAACAGTTCGCGGCTTGTAGGTTTTGTAACGGTCAAAAACTGAGCAGTGTGGGGACGATAGCCGCTCGTCCTGGCTGAGGGGTGAAGTAGTTGTGTTGGGACGTCATCAGAGAATATAAGAGAAGCGTATTTGTTGATGTAAGCCGTATTTACACCAACGGTTGAATATTATGATGATGATGATGATGATGATGATGAGGACGACGACGACGACGACGGACGACGACGACGACGACGATGACGACGACGACGATGGTGATGATGATGATGATGATGATGATGATGATGATGATGATGATGATGATGAGTTTCGTAACCTCAACAGACTAAGCACCAAACAAACATGGCCATTAGCTGAGATTGACTAGCCAATACTCGATCAACTTCGCTGTAGTTGTTGATTAATTATTACTAATATCATATGTATAGATATATATATATATATATGCATGTACTATTGGGAAATATCAAGATCGATCATGGGATACCTGGGTTCATCGATGAATTCATGGCACATGGATGCAATCATTGAATCCTTCGGTGGTTGGTGCCTAAGCATCCGGACCGTGAGGATGCAGCCGCCCCCAACGGCAGGGCTTAAGTGCACCTGCACACGTGGCGTGGGGGCCGCTGGGGCGAACCCCTCATGTAGAATTCAGGGATGGAATGGGAGTAGGGGGATGATTCTCAGGTAGGTATGGTAACTAACTAGTCACGCAGGAGTAGGGGATGACAACCAACTATGATACCGTAGGTGGACGAATTATTCAAACCCCTATACAAATCAACACCCCCGCGCACCCAAGTTCAATGTTAGATTTGGTGTTGATGGGGTGGGGTTGGCGCGAGTGGACGAAATAAATCAAACCCGAGACCGAAATCAAACCCCATCCGCTAACATTGAAATGATGGGCGGGAGGGGGACGTGACATGACAAGTCTTCCGGGGTTTGATTAATTCGTCCATCTACTGTAGGATAACCAACTATGGTGTAAGATTGCTTGTAAATACTAGCAGGTTACCTTATTGGTCAATAGTAGCAGTATATTCTAAACAGTGATTGAATAAGCACCAATGATCATCGACGACATACTTGGAGCTACCACGGACAACCCTACACCTTGAATATGTTTGGAATTGTATGGATGTATGTTTATTATTTTCTCTACAAACCTTCCATCCACAATGGCCGCCGTACCCACACATCACTGGCCTGTGCATCCAAATCATTCTCGTCCGGACCTGGAAGGGGGCGAGTGGCAGGTTGGCACTGCTTGGAATTGGCCAGAAAACATGGCCCATGAAATCATGGGAAGCCATAGGAAGCCATGAATTTCTCAGTGAAGCCATGGGAAGCCAGAAAACATTCCAGAAATTGATGGGAAGTGAATTGAGCAAACACTGTTGGATGATCCAGCGAGGCAACACCACTGCTGGCCGCATCACTTGTTGATCCCACTTGATGGGTATCCAAGCGACCACTTAAATGGCAACACCAGTGACCTCGTGGTGCACTGGTGACTGAGACTTGGTCAGTAGTGTGCCGGTTGGTGGTTTCAACCCCCTATGAAAAATGTGCTTGTCAACCACAAAGATGTGTTAATAATTACATATAATCATTAGGGAAAAAAAAACATGATGTTTCAAGCCACCAGCCAGCTATTGATGATCAGTTGGTATATCATTAATCATGATTAATCATATCATCATTATCCATAGAAATCCATTGAAAAATTGTCATGAGGCAACAGGATAGCGAAAGATGTGCTGGTTATATTCCCACTTCAGGAGGGACTGGATGCCCTAATCGCGGGGTGCCACCTTTCCCCCAATGAATTCTTGCTGGTGGTGGTGGGGGACCCGTTGAAGTAGACTGAGGTACTGCGAATCATATACTAACGTGCCGCCAAAAGCCACTGGTTTCTCAAAACTTGCTCTGTGACCTTTCAATTTGGCTCAGAATGCTTCAAACAATGCAAGGGCTACATAAACACTGCCACCTTCCTCACCTTCCCTTCCTGTATCCATCGGACCTTCCTTGATCTCGGACACGGGTACTGCGAGGGTCTTTGCAATGGCCTCTGCATACCTGGTGGCACACCAGGTCCGGTGGTGGGGCACCCACAGAGATGCAAGTGATGACCCAGAAAAGATCTGTTGGGGTTGCTGGCTGAATCAAAATTATGAACGATCCACAATTGGTTTGGCTATATGACTGGTTGGAAAAATAGGTTAAATCATTCCCTAATATCAAAATCATCCACATGGGTCGGAAAAAAAGACTCAAACTGATCATTTTGGGGCGGTTCCTTCAGTGCCCCCATCCCCCAAATTGGTCGCCATGAACAAGTGCTTTGATTCATGGGGACCGTGAGACCCATTGAGACACTGAGACCATGCCGCAGGGCGACCTGACCGCACGATACTGTGTTTCAGAGAAGCTCCCTTGGTGGATCTCAGAGCAACCAATTAGATCCAGTTACTAGATCTCGTTGGTGATTGGTGGTTGAACCACCCCAACAAAAAATATTCAAAGATCAGCCAACCATCTGTGAAGGGAAAATAAAAATATGCCAAGCACCACCCATACTGTTCGCCAACCATTGCTAGTTACGCTGGCAGCCACCACCCATACTGTTCGCCAAGCATGCTACCCCAAAGAAATTGTCCATGGCCTAACGACGACGATAGCTGTTGCGTTGCTTTTCATTGGGTGCAGTCACCAGTGAGCAGGTTGCGCACTGATTCATCATCCCAAGCTATCCCAGATCAATCAACCCTGGGTCTACTACTTGCGAGCTTACCATTTTAGTAGGAAACCCGGAAAGCCTTTGGTGGGATGCTTCCAGGCTTGGCATTCCTTGGGATGTTTTGGACCAACCCCTAACAGCATCTTGTCAGCGACTACTTCGCACCACCAAGTCACCGACCCTCCAGGATATGTTTGTCCTTGCTCCAAGGTTGGCTCGGGCTGCTGGTGATTCACCGTGGTGCTTTGGGGGGTTGGCCACCCATGGTTGTTTAGGGTGATGGGTGCGTCACAGAAAAAAACGATGGGGTAAACTATCGACATCTATAACTTGCTAGGAACCTATTATCCTCATAGGCTATGTTCAATCTGTAACTTCGGAGGCCAAACGCAAATCGACGACTCAAAGTGGACCACAGCTGGGTTAATGGAAATCGACACAGGGCTGGGGACACATCATCTCCTGAGGTGGATGAAAGGCACCCGATCCTTTGCCCTGGCGTTGATCTCCTTGCCTTAAGGCTTCCTTGAAGCAGAAGGCTTCCTTCCTTCCTTGGCTGGTAGATGGTATTCCTTGGATTCAGGTGTCACAAGGTACTACTGTACTATGATCCAGCACATTTCCTGAGGTGTGATCATCATGTAAGAGTCACCTAAAGTAAACCTCCTGAGCATGCACCGCTTTATCCACATCGGCTATTTGAATCCATTTGAACAACATCCCATAGACCTCTGGGATCATCGTCATCATCGTTGTCATCAGCAGCGAGATTAATGTTGCTGCGCAACAGCTGCAGCATAGCCAGCGATTCTGCTGGGCGTTGCCACCCTAGGAAGATGGCCAGTTTCACGAGACTCGTGGAAGTTCCAAGAAGTCTCCAACTCGGACCCGTCGACCCACTGTTATGAGGCGACCACGTTTGATGAACCAATCAACTCACCAGAATTGACGTGGAGAAGTGCGGAAAATTTTGAGGGTAAAACTGGGGCTGAACTTCAGAGCTGATCGTCACCGAGTTTCTGGTGATGCCAGCGCTTGCACGTTGAGGCCAACGATGGGGATCTCAATCTCAGCCATGTGAGCCACGTTGCTGTCCACGGTTGGAGTCACCATCTGATCCCGGCCTCAAGTTGACAACGGAGGCTGCCAACCCTGCTATCATGGAAGTGGAGTCACATATTCTGTGAAAACATCTTGTATGGATCTGTGCTGAAAAGCTGTTGAACATGTTGTTTACATTGTATTTTGCATCTATACATGTGTATACATGTTGTTAAATATGTGTATACATATCTATTTGTGTGTGCAACAGTGTGTGTGTGTGTGCGAGCGAGCGCTCAAACTTCCAAGCAGCCTAGGGTCACTGGGAAGAATCAAGCACAAGGAACAAAGTTCGGCGGCGATCATGCAAATGGATCCTGGATAAGACGAAGCCTGCTGATGATTATAGAAATCCAACTGTGGACCCATGGATGCCTATGTAGCAACCACTAGCATACACACCACCTGCAGGATCCAACAGGGAGTATTGTCAACCAGCTACAGCAAAACTATGCTTGGGCACCATTTTTGGGCAATGGTCACACCAATATTCCTCGTGCAAGGCCAGGAGCGTCAACCCAGGGTAGCAAACAGATAGCGACATCGATGACAGATGAAGTCATCGATCAAAATGTGAGACTACCCATTTGGCCTTTGAAGCTTGACAGTCCAATGATGACAAACAAAAATGGCAAGTGATCACATCGGATCTCTGACCTTTCAAGCCGCAAAAGCTTTTGATGCAACGTCGAAGCTTTTCCAGGTCGAAACTTGGTCCGCTTGGTCAAGACAAAAAGTTGGGTGTTGGTCATTCTGCAAAATGTTGTTCACAGCTACTTCTGCGGCCCCCAATCTGAGTCTTCATTCACCGATCAACCCGTGAAATGCGCATCAATCGTGCGCATGTGATTCACAGGGGCACTTCAAGGAAACTGTGGTAGCCACCTCACCAAGGATGAATCTGTTCGAGAACAGTGATGACAATTCTCACTTGTAGAAAAACCCAACCGATGCTCTGTATGTGTAACTATACCTATATACATGTTGTGATTTCTTAAGAGAATAGACCCCCCCAAATCATCCAGTTGTTTTTACCATGTACTGTTGCAAACCATCCATTCTTGGAGGTCCGTTATGGTGTGAGAAACCACCAGTGCGCTGGCCGGCCCTTGCCATCCAGCGACTGATGCCAGGTGAGTAAGATGCGTTGTCGACCCAACGTTCCACGGATGGTGGCGGCGTTTGGAAGGAGCTGTTGCAATTCAAAGGTCCTGGACACATCCCAAGGGTCTCCACAAAAGCACCATGGCTCGGGTATGATACATCGATATACACGGGAGTATGTAATGAATAGTGGTGGTGGTAATAGTAGTGGTGGTAATACATGGTATACCTACAATATAGTGTTGGTCATTCACTATGGCTAATTGCTGCCAATAGTATTTTTGGATACATTCAATTGACACATGGGAATCATATGGTAGTATGATCCGTGGTATTCCGTGCATAATTGGGTCAAAAATCGATCACAATACTGTACAGGGAATGAGGCCATATAGCAGCTCTCTCTGATGATTCAAAAGGATGTCGGCGTCAGACCGGCTACAACCAATGGCTGGTGGCTGTGAGGCTCTATTGTTGAGAAGAGCTTACAGTAACGATCATGAACCTTTGTCACAAGAATATGTACATGCACATACTTGTGTATTGACAGGCCATTTCACATACATGTCTAGCAAATGGCTAGGAACATAGAAGCCTGTGTATCTATATATACATATTTACATATACATATATATATATACATACAAGACAACTGCATATTTACATATGCATACACCCGAAAATGCTTACGTATAAGCATCTATAACGATACACATGAATATGCACAAAACTCAATGTACACACAAATGAAATTATGATATGTACAAATACATATGATACCACGGATAATTACATATGAATGTATATAAAAATATGAACAAATACATATATCAAACATATATCAAACATATTAGAATGTATATCTGTAGATGGAATGTATATCTGTAGATGCAACAAGCCAACATCTCATCCATCTGCGTCCTGAGATCACTTCATAGCTTTCAGCTACGACGCGGCGGGAGTCGGAGCCCGCGATCAAGCACCCGCCATCCGGCCAGAAGGCAAAGTACTCACCTCGGAGCTGCGCAGTACGAGTACCCCTGAGCAACCGTTGGCCTTGTCCTTGTTGCCATGGTGGTGCCCATGAACCAAGCCATAATGATCATTATATCGTATATATACATATATATATATATGTATATTTAGATTTACAAATATAAAAATTAATGTATGCATAAATATATATACATATATATATATATGTATACATCATGATCAATAGGGATACCAGCATTCATTGATCACCCCCAAAATCAGGCCATTTTTAGAAACCGAGAACTGTGACCACAATAAAAGCAAACTCGTCAAGCCTCGGAACTGTCACCAAGAAGTAACCAATAAAGCAACCCGTTCAAATACGAAACCGAGAACTGTGACTGGTCATGCAATTTGTGGTCACTGAAGTGACCAATCAGTGACCAATAAGCGACCAAGAAAAAGGTGTAACAAAATCATATAAATCAACTGTGGCCAATACAGAACCTATAACTAGAGGGCATGGATTAAAGCACATCAAACAACCCATCCGAGGCCGTAATCTGAAGAAGCCGGTAACCAAATGATGTGCTGCACATATTGCTGGTGACACTGTTGACTTGCCCATACCTGGTCTGGCCAACCACATGCATCTGGAAGTCATATGGCTCAAACATTAAATGCCAAACTGAACACAAACATGATCCACCTTGGGCTTTATCATTTTGAGAATAGATGTATGAAACGTGTCCATCATCAAGGCAGTGCGAAGTGCACACTGACACAAGATCTACGAGTTTCTGTCATCTTGGCAAAGCATGATTCCAGCCAGGGAGCTCCCTCGGATATCCTGGCACAATGTTTGACCCTCACCAGTATCCTCTTGAAGCCGATCAGGAAAAGGCCCTGTTGAGCAGGTGTGAACACCTCTGCAATCCTTTATTCAGGATTCCATGGACCATGGCCTTCCCTATATACAAACAAAGCAAGGATTTCCAGCGATATGTTTGTCACTGGAGGGTCCCCCAACTATCCATAAGATAATCCTTTTCGAATGGGAAAGCCACCGATGATAGACCATGATCACCCGTTGCTTACTAATCATTCTTGACCATGATCACATCGCCAAAAATGTTTTACTTAAAATTGTTGATCACAAGAAATCCAAATAAACATGTTTCATTGTTGATCATTTACCATTGTTGATCATAATCATTTGCCATTGTTTACGGCAACTATTGTTGATAATTTACCTCAACCATTTACCATTGTTTGATCCACCACTTTCCAACCATTGATCATACTATTGTTCATCAT
Source organism: Symbiodinium kawagutii (assembly GCA_009767595.1). NCBI lineage: Eukaryota > Dinophyceae > Suessiales > Symbiodiniaceae > Symbiodinium > Symbiodinium kawagutii. Next base: position 248,752 of record VSDK01026204.1, on the reverse strand, counting down.
AATCATGCTATTGTTGATCATATTGTTGATCATGATCATTTACCATTGCTGATCACATTGTTGATCATGATCATTTACCATTGTTTACCATCTGCTATTGACCAACCATTGTTGATCGTTAAAATAAACCATCATTAATTATTGTTGATGATGATCGTTTACCATAATGGTTATCATCATTTACCATGGATTACCATTATTTACCATTACGTTGATCATTGACCATTGTTGATCATCATCATCACCATATGCCATTGTTGACCATTAACAATGGTGATTCTGTTGATCATTTACCATCTTTACCATTGTTTACCATCATCATCATTTACCATTGTTATTGTTTATCATATCCCATTGACCAACCACTGCTGGGCACCTCCTGGTGACGCAGCGCGGCAAGTGACAGAACACCGTCATCTTGCAGCGTGACTGGCAATGCTGCCAGTCCGGCTCCACGGACCTGCACACGGGCGGCCACCGAAGCTCCGAAACGGGTTAAGGGCAGTAGAAACCCGAATCAATCGTGCTTCTAGCGATCATTATGTTGTCCATAGGTATATATATATCTATCTATCTATCTATCTATCTGTCTATCTATCTATCTATCTATCTATCTATCTATCTATCTATCTATCTATATATCTATATATGTTCATATACCGTATATATCTCTATATTCATCTATCTTTTTTTTACATACGAATATATATATATATTTATTTATTTATTTATATATAGATAGATAGATATATATATATATATAGATAGATAGATAGATATATATACACTGCAAATACCAGTAAAAATAGCTCCAGGTAGGTTCTGGTGTGGTGATATACATATATATAATAATTATATATATATATATATATATGTGCTGTTCAAACTACCACCCGTTGGAATACAATGGAAGGCAATCAAATTTAAGTTTCTTTGATCATATTCTTAGCAATGCTGAGTGATGGGTGGCTGATGCCATGAGTATGTGGTATTGATTACTCAATGCGATGGCAGGCTGTTAACAGGGGTCACTCATAACGTTCACATCGCATGATATCTACTAAATATAAATCATGAGCATATCCGTTCGTAGATGTTCAACTCTTTGAACACATCCCTTCAAATGGGAGATCTACAGTACTCGCCTCAATCTTACCATAAACAGCTGGTGAATGTAGGTGCGTTCCCTTCAAATGTGGGTGGTTGATCGTGATGATTCACATTCTGCTAAATCAAACTTTCATGCGTGTAGTAATAAACTCTTACAATCATGTACATATAAGCTAAAGTGTTCAGTGTTTATCCGTGTTTATACTCTTTACACTTGATGAAAAATAATCAAAACAAACTCGATATATTTTTCTTAATGCACCAGAGTTCCTGAGTTCCGAAGCTGTGAGACTCTTGTGATCTGAAAGTTTCATTCCGTGCAAACCAGCAGTTGTTAGCGGCGCTTGACGCTGCTTCTGTAAGACATCCTGCTTTCTACTGAATATGGTCAAGAAAGAATCCTTCGGAATTAAGTCTGCAACGCATACTCAATAGCACGTCAACTACCCATACTCTTGATCGAGAATTCTTGATCGGGAAACCAACAAGCGATCTGATTTGGAGGATCCATCACTTGACCTAGCCACGCAGTGATCATTAGCTCTTGGCAAGTAACTTTCCTTTATAAGATAAGTCCCGCTATCAGAGGGAAGATTCAAAGCAAATGGATACGCGATAGTGGAATAGCCGAGAATTATTGGGATACAACCGATCGTATAGCGATCACCAATCTGCATATGGGTATGGCTGTCATTCAGCCATTGTGGAGGTACGAAACAGGATAACAACAAAAAATTAGAAATGTCACGCAGGGATATGCAGGGGTCCAACAATTTGACAACCATTGCCTGGTGGTGATACTCTGCTCTAGCTGCTGTCACCCAAAATCATCGGTAAGAGACCCTGCTATGCAACTCCGCTGCTCTGATTCTTTGATAGTGTGCCTATATGATTCTTGATCGATCATGACAATATTTATATATAAGTATCATGATCATGATACCTATGATAATGAAATGACATGAGAGGGTCCAACCCCCTGCTGCAATCAATCAGCAACCGGCTTTACTTCATTGCCACGTCAGGTTTCAACCAGACGCCACAACCGTTGGCAGACCTGTGCGACAAACTCATCATGGGCGGCTCGTATCGATAGCCACGCTCAGCACAATCTGATAGAACAGGCAAGGGTTGTTGCATCACGCGATTCACACTCGAGGCCTCGATGTGGCTTGGCATGGCACGCCTCCATGCTCCACGGCTTATGTAAAACGCCCAGGTTAGGTGAACCATGGTGAACTGACAGGTTGTCAATCTTCACCAGTTCATCCGCGGGTTGATGTGACAAGTTTGAGCTCACCACATTTGGCCGGTCTTTAGTGTGAGGCAGGTCATCCAATTTTGGGAGTTGAATGAATGTCAATGAAAAATGAGAAACGGTGCCATGCCGATGAATCCACCCGATCCTTGGCATGGAATAGGGCTATTTCTGAATAGCCAGGGCAACCCCCAGCTATCATCCACTCTTAACCATTCATAGTCATTGAGTTTATTGATCATTTACAGTAATAAACCAAATAACTTTGAGGTCCTCCATTTTAAGAAACCCCCATGTTGTCATAGCTGCCATAGCTATATATTGTTATTCACCATCATGAACTCATGAACTATCATGAAGCATCAGGCTATTGGAGTGGATACTTCTCCTATTGTTGGATCCAGCTCACCAAAGGGTACCATCCGATCCATCGTAAAGCTGGCAGCTGCAACCCAGCTGAAGCCGTGGGTGACGCATCCAAAGACGCCATGGTACGTAGAGGAACCGTCAACGCTTGACAATGATCAATGAAGGTGCGTTAGTGATCAGTACTTATTTCATGGTTAGCTCATGGTCAAGTAGTGGTTATGTCATTATTGCCCCTGGTCAATTTAAAAACATGGTCACTGGTTACGAACAACAACCCGACAACAAGTAACGCATTGGTTGATCACATCGTCGTTCCCAACCAACCCCTGTGGTAGAAGCCTATGCCGAAAAGCCATCAGCCCACCACTGACTACGCCTCCGTTTCTACCAACTTGCCATCTGATCTTGGACATCGGAACTGTCCCCACCATCAAATGCAGCACCCCAGGTAACCACGGAGCCATCTGCAAAGACCGCAGCGAATGCCTTCATAGTGGCCTGAATCCGCTGCACATTCTGGACTGATCTTGGACTTCAGAGCTATCACCACCAGCAGATGCACCACCCCAGGTAACTACCGATCTGTCAGGAAGGATGGCGGCAAACGCCCAGTTTGTGGCCTGAATATGCTGCACATTCCTGAGCTGATCTTGGACTTGCGAGCTGTCACCACCCTGAGCTGGAAGTCCCCAGGTAACGACAGACCTGTCTGCAAGGATGGCAGCAAACGCGAAGCCTGTGGCCTGAATCTCCTGCACACTCCGGAGCTGATCTTGAACTGCAGAGCAGTCACCACCGAATTGTGGATCTCCCCAGGTCAGAACGGATCCGTCTGCAAGTGTGGCGGCAAATGCGTGCAACGTGCTCTGAATGTGCTGCACATTCCGGAGCTGATCTTGGACTTCAGAGCTATCACCACCGCAATCTGGACTGCCCCAAGTAACGACTGACCCGTCTGCAAGGATGGCAGCAAATGCACCAATCGATGCTTGAATCTGGTACACACTCCTCAGCCGATGTTGGACCTGAGAGCTGTCACCACCATTACCTGGACCTGTCTGCACGGATGGCAGCGAAAGCCCTAGATCTACTAGCCTGAATCTGCTGCACATCCCTGAGATGAGCTTGGACTCGAGAGCCGTCGCCGCCAAAATTGTAATCGCCCCATGTAACGACAGATCCATCTGTAAGTATGGCAGCAAATGCTCTCTCAGTGGCCTGAATCTGCTGTACAGACCGGAGCTGATCCTGGCCTTGAGAGCTGTCACCACCCTCACGCGGATGGCCCCAACTAACAACGGATCCATCTGCAAGTATGGCGGCAAAAGCACTTCTGGTGGCCTGAATTTTCTGGACGTTCCTCAGCTGGTCTTGGACTTTAGAGATGTCACCACCTCCCCATGGATTTCCCCAGGCAACAACTGTTCCATCCGCAAGGACGGCAGCAAATGCACTATCCCCACCCTGAATCTGTTGTACACAGCGGATCCGACCTTGGACTTTGGAACTGTTGCCACCACGTGCAGGATTACCCCACGTTATGACTCCGTCTCCTCCATGGCACCACATTGCAAAAGCAGAGTCGGTTGCTGCTATCTCAACTCCAAGGGAAATAGCAGTGACGTGGTCTCCATCTTCAAGGCCCGCTGCTTGCAGTGTCTCTTCCGGATCCGCCAAGACATGTCCATCTCCAGCCACAAGCTTCAGGAACCTTTGTCCCAAAGCCTTCTGAGCCTGAATCTTCAAGTCCCGTGCAGCAGAGGATGGTGGCTCCGTGAAATCTTTTCGCTCCGACCACTCGGCAAGGTCACGTCGTGATGTGAAACATCATGCACTTCTAAGGCATCAGTGTCCTGGCTTGAGCCATGGCCACTCCACAAGCAATGATCAATCATGATTTGCCATTGTTGGCCGGTATTCCATGAGGCGTTCTTGATCAGGATCAAGCATGATTAGCCAATCTATCATGAACAAAATCATTATTAATAATGAACCTATGAACCATCAGCCCCTACTCGCCATTGTTAGCCATGACTCGCCAGATCCATGACTTGCACCATGACTGGTTGGATCGGCCCCTACTCCTCCCGCGACGACCAGTGGCAGGGCAGTAGTGCTGAATGTACTCCCCTGCCACGCAGTCCTGGAACGACGCGATTTCCAAGGTACCAGTTGTGGTGAAGGGATGATTAAGAATGGTGAATAGATATGTAATGATGCTTAAGAATAGTTAAGAAATTGGTTAAAAATGGTTCATCATGGTTAACTCATCTTGGCTAATATTAGTTGATTAACATTGGCTCATAGATTCATAATGGCTAAGAATGGTTCATAATAGACAATAGTGGATAGTGGACTCAAAATGGCTGATCATGGTTGATAGTGAATAGTACTAACTACTTACTACTGTAGTGGGGGGTTGCTTATAATAGCTACTAATGGTCGATAATGGATAATGATGGTGGCGAATAATGGCTATCCATGGATTCTTAATAGCTGATACTGGGTTCATAATAGCTGAGAATTGATAGCTAAAGCTGATAATTGTCAAGAAGCACTATAATAATGCTAATGGTATAGCTGTTCACTATGATAAGTAGTAGATTTATGATGATTTATGGTAAATAGTGGCTAATGATGGTGGGTTGTGACTATACGTTTGGTCGGTAAGTGTAAAATCTGGCTGGAAATGGACAGTGACGGTGGCAATGATTAATACAGTGATTGTACATAATCATAAACAATGCTTCAGAATGGCTGAGGCTAAGGCTGGTGATTAATGGCTGATAGGGTCTGATAAGGGTTGATTGCAGTCGATCATAAAAACGAACAACGAATAACCAGCTCGTTGACTGTTTGGTGTACAGTAGAACAACCAACTCATCAACTCTCTCCGCCCAAATGGCCATGCTCCCCATTGCTAACCAGAGGAGCACTGGACTGCAGATGGCTCGACCAACCGGTGGTGAGTAGGTTCCCCCATGACTGCTGGCCGCTTGAGCCACCTTGGCGAAGGAGGTATCTTTCTTCGCAGCGTGAACCGTCAGCGGATAAGGAGGTTTATCTTCCTGAGGCGGTGCGGCGGTGCAAATGCCACCAAGAAACCGAAGATATCAAGACCTGCAACACTTTCGGACCAAAAAAGATGTGAGCCTCACTGTGTCGGAGACGATCCTTCCATATCCTCTGAAAAACGCCTAAGTTCTGGTGCTTTGATGAGCCATCACAGAGCCACAGGACAGGGTCAATCCTGGAGAGATCTAAAACACATGCCCGCATCGGCGCACCTCGGAGTCATCTTCCAGGTAGCACCCGAAGTTGGGAGCATAGAGCCAGTACTGACATCTGATGTCCGAGTAGCACATGTGCTTGCAAAATGAGATGGCATCTTCTTGTTTCCTGAAGGGCGCCAAGAAAACAATGGGCCCACAGGTGCAGTGCGAATATCCTTGAGATAGGAGTTGATCGTGGTGTGTAGCTTGAGATGGTTCAAATTTATCGACCCCGGAAATTGGACAGTTTTCTCAGGTTTCTGTAGAAAAGGAGCAATTTATGTGGACCCGACCGACCCAACCAAAACTCATGAGGATGCTTCATCATGTACAAGATAGTGGCTCGTGCACAAACACACGGACAAACAGCCAGACAAATGACTACTGTAGGTCGAAAGGAAGAGATGAACAGGTGAGTAGATATAGCAGTGAGCATGGACAAAAGGCAAGGCTCTTACAGTGTGATACCTACACTAGGACCAGCATGGACCAGGTGTCTTTGCGTAATTAATCCTGACACTCCATTGCGTCAGTTCATATGGCCAGACAGTAGAACCAATCCTGACGCAGTCACTGTAGTCAGCTGCCTGTCATCTGGCATGATGCCTGGATAGGCAACAAATACACCGGCAGCCCGTGGGAGGGAACAATCAACAGGAATGATATCCGGCCCAACTCCATGATCAATAACCAACAATACAATAAGTGGCTCCATGCCAACAGAACGCTGGAACGGGAAAGCGTTCACAAGACACGTGGTTTTTCACCGGATCGGCAAGAGACTGAAAGAAGCCTTCTTTGTTGTCAAAGCCCTTGTGTAAACCTCATCCCACAGCGCTGCAGAATGCTGAACTGAAATTCGAGTAGTCTGTACGTTACGTCGGAAAGAAATCCAACCTGCGGGCTTATCCTGTTGATCCACTGTTTCACTCCATGATTCGATATGGTTCCAAATTTGGATTCCAAATATCCCAACTCTCGGCTTCGTGCACCTTTTTGACAAGCAGGGATACTTGTATGGCAACCGCAGCAACAGAGTGGTTCAGAAAGCCACTAGCAGTTGATAATTTTCAGAATGGCAAGCACCAATTGGTTGGGTGCAAACATGAAAGGTGACGATGCCTGGCTTGCTGACGATCTAACCTCCCGAAGTTCAGTTCTTTGGATATACCGGTGAATTGTCAATCGAGTCACCCCACTTGCCCTGTCGGCTTTGGTGCTAGGAAAGCAAGTGTTTGACCAATCTTACCCCAGAAAACAACCCTTTGACTGGCAGTCAGTCCGTTCTGTTGGGTCTCCAGCGTTGGTTCGGTGGGTGGGGGCGGAAGTGAAGCCAAATCGATGTTTGCCAAAATGAGCAGAAAACATAAGCAAAAAATTGAGCAGAATAGTTAAGGACGGCTAAGAATGGCTTCCAATGGATAATGACGACTTTTCCTGCCCCTGTCAAAGTTCACAACTTGTCAGCCATCACCAGTCCTTGGTTGGTTGGTTGGTTGGTTGGTTGGTTGGCTGGCTGGCTGGTTGGTTGGTTGGTTGGCTGGTTGGTTGGTTGGTTGGTTGGTTGGGTATGGCTAGGCCTCATCAAACCTCGGTTGACCATGTACCAACTCGTCACCCATGGGGCGCCAAGAGGCCATGGATCTGATAGCCTGCGAGATCCTTCAGGACTCGCACCGAGCCATGCTGCAGCCTCTGTGCCTCGCGTGGCACAAAGTTGCTTCGCACGAAGCAGTCCTGGCGCAGGGAAAACAAGTCCTGTGCCTCGGATGTATGCATAAATCGTGCATATCAAATGTATACAGTATGATACAGTGTACATCTATACTTGCCACCATACTGATACAAATTTGTTGTATAACATATACACAAAGTTTAACGTTGTATACATACACGGGCAATTGAGAGTGAAGGAAGAACAACCAGCCGAAAGCTACGAGAGTATGGGTAAAGGAAAAATAAGATACGGTTTCTGGTAGTCTGGTAGTGGTTCCAATCCATTTTCTCTTGAAGCTATTCTGAGAAAATTGCTGAAACATCATCACTTGGAGGTGGGACGCAACCAACAACAATCATAATCAAATGATGGGGATACAATCATACAACCCATCCTATTTGGAGTCAAAGGATCTGGATGGTGGGTATGATAAATATGGTTTAGGCATAATAAGGCCTTCCAAGAAAGCTCATCACAGTATTTGCAACACAACTTCGATACGCCGAATATTGTGGGTGCATCCTTGATACTTCCAAAAAAACTGACTACAATGGGTCGCCCGACTTCTCTGGGGATGGAACTTGAGCTTAGAACTCCACTAAGCAAATAGCAAATAGCAGATGTATAAACAAAAAACAATTTTCTCGCTTCTTTTCGAAAGCTCTCAGTTTGTAATTTGGTGCATCTGCATCAAAGCTTGATGGTTTGAAGTTCGGCTGCAAGGTGCAAGATCCGATCATAAACCACACTTGTGTGGGCTCAGACAAAGAAACAATACACTAGGCTGTGCGACAAATACCGTACATAGTTACATAGTTCGGTACAGTCGAACCTTTTTCTGAAGAACCGCTACCGTATGTCCAGCAAGTGCAGAAAGGTCCAGCGTTCCTCGCAGCTGGACCGGTCCTTTCCAAGGCCCTGCCAACAGCTGTAGTAGACTGTGTTTTGCCAGGACTGACACGTAGGTTTTGTTCGGCAATCCCGACCTCAGGTCCAGCTCCAAATGCACACCCTGTTCACTGGTCGACCCGGTGATGAGCGGCGCCAGTACAAGATACAGCTGGTACTTCTTTCTCCAAGTGTTGATTGTGACCCAAGGATCGATCCCTTCTTGACCAGGGCGTCCTGATTTTCAGAACCAGTGCTGTGAAGGGAAGTACCCACAAATAGCAAAGCGTTTTTCCCATCACGCCAAAAGTACCCACAAATACCAAAGATACACCCAAAAGTACCTTTGGCAACAGGACCCAGAGATACTCGCCAATTCCCAATGTGCCATTAATGAAACATTTCACGTGATTTCAAGCAGAGATATCATGATCTGTAGACAGCCCGCTGCGATGCAGTGTCAGCTTTGTGATAGATGTTTGATGCTTGAGGGTTAGGTCAACGTATGCCTTTGGTTGATCTAAGAGGCTGCGTGCCCCAAACACTCGCAGTTTCACGTAGTTTTCTGGGTGACGAAAGGGGATGCCCCCAGCGTCCCCTCTTTTAGTGACGTACCATTCATAGGCATAGGGCGGCAAACCCATCTGTGGAGCTTGATTACACCACCGGGCTGAGAGACCGGACCACAGTCTGTGCCGTTCACACCCTTGATTTCCTCAGGGCGTTCGCAGCATCGAAAATCTTGATACGAAACCATCAATCATAAATCTGCATCTGCTGATTGATTGTTCATTGATGGGACACTGGTGTTTTGGTCATGTTGAGTGCATAAACTGTTCAAACTAGGGGAACCGGGCCCCCGATGCAAACAACTCATAGGTCCGCAATGGCTCTGTCTGAAGAGCTGGGCCAGGCACTGCATGGATCCAGAATTAAACCGCCAGCTATGGGTAAACCAGTGGTTTATCGGAAACTGGATCAGCATCTTAAGCTAAAAACTTTTTGAACTAACAAGTGATTCTGTCTGTCGATATTTTTGGTGCTGGCGCTGTTGACCACCGGTTGATGTCTGCTAGGATGGCTATGCTCGCAAGGGTATTGATGTAAGTTGTTCAGCCATTTTGATTGAACTTATTCAGGTGCGCAATCTAAATCGAGGCCATCAGACTCGAGTAAGGGAGTCTCACCCCAGCTGAGCCGCGGTGAATGGCAAGCCCTGAAGCGGCTCATGATAAAAAAAAATGTTCACAATGGTTGATGATGCTGAATAAGTGCAAACAACTGTTGCTACTTGATTGTGATGTTAAAGCATCTTATACAATGTTTCTTATATGAGCACAATTTCGTACAATGAATGGTGGATAGTGCTCGTGCAATGCTTCAATGCTTGAAAATGACAGCTGTGATTGCTGATGAGGGCGCCTGCATTCTTTACACATCGGGCGCAAGGGGCTACAGAATGGACATCCCCTCCCAGAATTGGAGTTGCATGTTACACATGTTGTTGGCCTACTTTCCCTGGAGAATTCCCTACAACCTTCGTTATTTTCCCCCAGCCACCCCATGGTTATTTCTGCCCCAATTTGTTGTTGTTGCTGCTGTTGTTGTTCCTGGCTCATTGAGCAGCTGGTCACCACCGGCCCGGATCAAGACACGCCGCCCCCAGTCATCCCCAGTCCCTTGGGTCCAAGGGGCCACAAGACCTCTGCACTTCCCAGGCCAGCCGTTCTTCGTGTCGTCCAAAACGTTCACCTACCCCCACCAGGCCCATGACGATCACAGGGTCAGTGCTTGGTCAGCGCCGAGTAGAGAATGGGTGGCTTGGATGCCTGGCAACCATGCTTTTTACAACTGGGCGTTTCTAGCATCAGTGACCTGGTGACCTACCCTATGACTCCTATGCTTCTGTCGGTGAACATAATCCCTTGCCCGTTACAGTTCCCGTGGCCCCCAAGAAGATGTGTACACTACATTACACTACTTACAAGACCTGGGTTTCTCGGTGCATGCCCCATTAATTTTTGATCATCATTGACCAACATTGACCACGGATTATGTTGAAAAATTCATGCTGAACAAATCTGGCATGATTTGCTCAACATAAACTAATCATCTTTCACAATGGCCTAAGGGGTCCACGGATCATCTTCAGAACCGCTGGCCTGTGAGCAGGCCAAGGGAGCCCCATCCCAGCGCTTCGGCCAACACTCCAAGTTGTATGGCTGCTTGCCGCCTGAACGACAGAGGAGGGGTCCTGGAACGGGGGGGTTCTCTAGTCATGGCACCCAGTTATCATCCAAGATTAGCCATTTTTCGTGATAAACCAGCCGCAAGTTTGGGCTCCAAATCTTGCGCAACAATGAGAAACACCTATATGGTAGCAAGAATGGTTGGTAAAAGCGGCGAATGTCTCACAGTTCATCATGGCTAAGAAGCGATGGTTGATGCCGGTTCTGTGGGTAGCTAGTCATGGTCAATGATATCAATAATAACGGCTCAGAATTACAGCCTCCTGATCACTTGAGTCCGCAATTCAGCATCTGCGCCAGCGTGCAATTGGGACTCACGGGATGTAACAACAACAACAACAACAACAACAACAACAACAACAACAACAACAACGACGACGACGACAACGACAACGACAACGACAACGACAACGACAACGACAACGACAACGACAACGACAACGACAACGACAACGACAACAACAACCGATCTGGCGATTCCAAAACTATGTAGGTCGCTCAATGGTGGGGATTGCTTAATGGATCTTAATGGCTATATAAAATGAATGATGACGGTCCTTAATCCAAACCAGGCATATGACCCTGTGCAATCAGTACCACTGCTGGCTTCTCAACCGTGGATCTGTTTCGCATCACTTTTTCATCCAAAAAATCACAAGGTGCCACGGATTTCGGGGGCAACCGCTCCATGTTACTGCTCAAATTCCGACGAAGCGCTGTCCAAGCTCCTTTCTATCCACATCCCCAGCAACAAGTTATACATTAGATCATCTTAGATCTTAGTTCTTGATGTAAGTTGCAATCTGATGTAACAAGATGTAAACAAGTTATCCATGCAAGCCACGCAGATCCCAAGCTCCACGCACGCACCTGGCCATGCCAAGCCAGAGCCCTTGGCATTGAAGCCAGGGAAGCCATTGCCAGGCGTTTCGGTGCGACACCTGGCCACTTGGTACAGGGGATCCCCGGCAAAAACCCAACAACGGAGGGCTTACAGAGGTTGGGCTGGCGGGGCTCCAGGGATCACAGCTTGCCAACAGTTGAAGGTCTTCATTCTGACCAACAGTTGCTGTTTTCGACCTCGACTGTTCGCGTCTCGGATTGGTACCTGGACAAGCTGTGCACGTGGCACTATGTTTGACCAATGATGCGAAGTGCTGGCTGCAACCAGGCTTTTGGATTGGCGCTGCTAAGTTTGCAACAAGCTCATCCCATCGCCCTCATGGGTTCGTAGGCAATTTAGTTGTAGTCCCAGCTGCAAGCCAGGTGGGTTCAACCATGACCAAACTTCCTTGTCGGTCCAACCTTTGTTTTACACAGTGATCACTAGCATGACCAACTCACAAATATGCCACGCCAAGGGCCAAATGCCCAGTCACCAACTGCTTGTGTGAATATTCTTTTGATACTTATCAAATAAATACTCTGCAACAACCCCGAGCTCGTACATCGCGAACACCAATTTGCTATGTGGATACTAGACATCTCTTTGGGATCATTGACAAGTACAGACCATTACCAGTATTGACCATTCATAAACTGACCACTACTTATTATTGACCACTGCAGTCACTATTCATAAACCAATACTGGCTGGTAATACTGGCTAATTGATGGTGACTACACTGTGCTTAATGCCAGCCTAAACATGGTCAAACTACTCAATGCGAGTGGTTTAATTCACCCATAGCTTGGTTGCCTCTTATTTCCTTTCAATCACTAGTCTCATCTAGTCTCACGCAGTTACACATGGCTAACATTGTTTGACCTGAGACCTGCTATAGGTTGGCTGGTTGAAACCTGCTATGAAACACTCATAGGTTGGTTGAACCCACGATTTGGACACCTGCCGCTGCCTGGCTGGCAGCACCATAGACTCGGCTTCGCAGCTCTTGTAGCCTGCGCGCTGAAGTCAGAGCTTGGGAGCTTGGTTCCAGGTGGGTTGGTTGCTAGGTTGGAAGGTTGGAAGGTTGGCCGGCTGGCAGGTTGGCACGTTGGTAGGTTGGTAGCTTGGCAGGTTGGTAGGACAGGTGGAGCAGTAGGTTGGTGAGCGGTGGATTTAAAAATATATTGTGGTATGTTGGTAGGGCGGTTTGAAGGCTGAGGTGAGAGCATCCTAGCACCTGCCAGCGGCCCCCCAGTTCCATGGTGAGATTCAAATTGATCGTACTCGTTGAAGATGCTGAGGTAGGATCCAATTGACGGGTGGGGATCCTACCCGTCAATTTGAATCAATTTGATTGATCATGGTTAATTGGCTGATCCACAATTATCAATCTGCACCATTGTGTGGATCAAATTGATAATTGTGGATCAGCCAATTAACCATGATCAATCAAATTGATTCAAATTGATTGTTAATTGGCTTATCCACAAAATGAGGGTGCCAAGAACCACCCAACAATTTCCGGCAATCAAGGACAATCGTCGATTTGTGGTGGGCACTTGTGGACATAGCCTTACAACCGAATGGAAACAAATCAGTTTGTATCAACTTGCATTCACAAACAGGTTCAGTAAATGGTTGGTTGATGATTGCTTGATGGTCGCTTGCCGGTTGAACAAATCCCATCAATCTCAGTGCCCCCACCCCCCGCCTACGATAAGATATGGCGATTTGGAAGGAATCTCGACAGCATTTTCGTCCTCAGGTGACAGTCGCTTTTCATGGGCCTGCCAGGAGCATCGTGTGGGTTCTTCCTCGCATCATAGGCCTGTCAGTAGTGAATATAGTAATATCATGGTTATTGACTCACGGCAAATAGATAACACTAATGGTTATCGCTATTGGTTATCAAAAATATCTACAGGCAGAATTGCCATGATAAAACCAGAGCCTTGTACATAATCCCTGAAGCATGATGAATGAACACCCCTGCCACCAAAGCATTGATATATGACGAGTAGCTGCAGTGACATCAGCAACAACAACCACCACCACCACCACTTCGAACAACTACTACCAACAACAATTCCAACAAAAATAAAAACAAAAATAACAACAAAACCAAAAGATGCAACGAGTCTAACAACAGCAGCTGAGTCATCCTCTCAACTCAATGGCCATTACAACACACAGGCACAACGCCACTCCGAGGACAGCACGCCAAACCAACCTGGGCTGCAAGTGCTTGGGGTAATGACACCACTCTGGGGGAAGGCCTTGGGTGGGGGAAACGTGCAGTCCATGGCTTCCCATTTCCTGGGCACGGCAAATCTTTGTGTTTATGCATCTACGTACATATATATATATATATGTATTTATTTATTATTTATTCATTTATGTATTTATCTATTTATTTATATTTACACATATATATATATGTATATAAGTATACGCTACCTATGTGTGCATGTATGCGATGCTGTTGTTCCTGAGCCTCCGTGCGTCCCCACGTCTGTATGTCTGTGTGCATGTCTGCATGCATGTCTGTGTGTATCCATGCCAATAGGTAGGTATGTATACATGCATGTAGGATCACGTAGGTGTGTATAGCAGGATCACTGACCATGGTCTGCATCATTGTTTTGCAGAAATTGCATCATGCTTCATACATATACATATGATCGGATTCATATCATCTTTATGTATTTGCCAGGGTCGACATCTGCCACATTGTTCGAGGTCATTTGAATTCCAAGAAGTTTCACTATAATGGTTCAATCCCTATCACTCAGATGCCCGTCACCTATTAATCGTTGACAGCCATTAACCTTGACCATATCTCAACTAGCGATTGAGTTCTGGTCCTCCAATTCCAATGAATTCCAATCGATAGCTTCATGTACGTTCATGTACGACCATACCTGTCCACAACTCAACTGGAATCACTTGATACTAACACTATGTTGACACCACTTCTTGACACAACCCATAGTCATCATGTAACCATCCATCAGTCACGACTCGTTTCGACACCCTTCGCAGCCAAGTCACACTCGCCCCAAAAGGCCTTGTAGGTAAAGCGAACGCAGCCAGGCACCTCGTGCAGGTGCCGCTGGAACTTACCGCGGTGCCGCTGGAAGTTGCCATGGAAGTGGACCAGTTTGGTGTTGTGGTCGGTATCCCCAGTTGGGAGCGATCGTTGTTTCGTGGGGAAAACTGCAGGAAAAGCCTTCGATTTCGAAGATTTTGATAACTTCGCAAATTCTGATTGATAACTTCGAAGATTTTGATTGATAACTTCGAAGATTTTGATTGATAACCTCCAATTTTTGAAGACAAAGCAATACCGATGAAGGATAATTGGAGTAGCCGGAATTGATAGATGTCTCGTTGCATGAAGGAAGGGTGGGGGGGCTGCGGCTGACATGATCATTCGAAATTAGCCGTGTCAAAAATCTGAGGAAAACCCCAACAAGATGGGGTGGCTCAAAAGGGGCTCGGGCAAACAATCAGAATCCCCTCCCACTACTTGTATACCAGAAACACAATATTGATATATATATATATATATATATATATTTGGACTATTACATAGAAATAAGTAAACACATAGAAATAGAAATGAATACATAAATAAATAAAGAAAGGGATAGATATGCTGAATATGATTCAGTATGTATACATGCACACAATGTACATTGAGAAATCCACCTACGCCCCTTCTTCTTTCCTTATGTGGTGATTTATTGTTTTATCTATCTGATCTATCTGTTTACTATGTTCAAGTGTATTCTTGAATTTGTCATATTGTGTATTTTGATATTGGTTTTATTCATCAAACTTTTTTTTGCAGCCTATATACCTATATATTGTCTATCTATGTAGCTGAGATGGTTGAACAACCTATGATACTAACCGAAGACGCTTTCGGCTTGGCTCAAGTGGCCTATATGCGATGATTTCAAATTATGTTCATGCAGTCTATGGGACTTGCTCAGCAAACTGTTCCTGTCACTACAACAAAATTGACGACTTCTGCGCAAGTGTTGATTTCCTATATGCTTTGTTTCGCAACCAAGCAAGGAATGTATTTTGCACTAACACCAGGGTAGGGACACTGCTTGCTCTCGCCTGCGTTTCATCAAGGCTTTTGGGATTCCGTAAATCTGCCGTTCCAACTCTGTTCATCCCAAGTCACATACTGGCAGTGCTCTTGACAAAGCCTCAACAACTTTGGAGTGTCACTGTCTCGTTGGTGTGTCGGGGTCACGAAACTCTGCTTCTCTCAAGTTGTGAGCATTCAGCAGGTGCTAAATTGTGACAGAGGAAACAGAATGTTCTGCTCAGGCTGCAAAACGTGCTGATAACTTAAAGAAAGTTGTAGCGACGGTCAAGGGATGCTGAATGAAACATAAGTCGTGTCTAGTAGACATCGGGAAGTAAAACAACAAACAGTTGCCATACCTTGAATCAAGCAGTGGATTGAAAGCCCTACATCACGGTTGAAACAAATGCACTCCTTGGACTCATATCGAAGAGGGTCGAAGCTCTTGCTGACATCAGTGAACAGGCTGCCGCCAAAAGACTTGAGGCTTGTGGTGTTGATGTTGGTGTTTGGAATGTAGTTATCCAGCTCATAGCCTGGCAGCGAATTCACGGACTGGAAACAGCCCTAGCCATGGCTTAAAAGGAGGACCCCCTCCCCAGTTGCTGAGGTGTCCCATTCAAAAGCACCTCACGCGTCGATCTCAGCTCCTACCTCAGATCCTGCTCTACTATCGTGGCGCTCAGACCTTTGCATATTCTGTGACCTCGGGAGTAGAAGTTCTGCTACAGAACAGGCACCATGTGCGCTAGTGCAATTGAACTTCTGGAGGTGGCTGCGAGTTAACTCCTGAAAAGTGTGTCGAATCGATTGCTAAGTGGAACACCAGCGGCGTGCAGTGATGCTTGAAAATTGGAAGGAAACCCGTGCACTGCATTGCTAATATACATATAACAATAGAGAGGTTCAACTGCAAGTGTTCAACCATCATCCATCAACATCCATCAACATCCATCAACATCCATCAACATCCATCAACCCAGCGCCAAGGCCTTTCGAGAAGCAGCCCAACGGGCTGCTTTTCATGAAATCCACATCATTGGTGGTCTGCGATTGGGAGATCGTCACCTCCAGGGTGCGGCTGCGTGTAACAACACGAGTATCCAAATGTCATTTTTTTCAATGAGGCCCAAAAAATGGTAAATAGTAAAAATACGCGCAAACCCCCCCTTTCGCCCACAGGGCGAACTGGGGTGTTTGTATGGTTTATAGTTTTAGGGTTTTAGGATTTATGGTTTTAGGGTTTTAGGGTTTATGGTTTTAGGGTTTTGTCGTTTTTCTCCAAATGTTTGAGGGTTTTAAGGTTTACGGTTTAGGCTTTTAGGGTTTATGGTTTAGGGTTTTAGGGTTTATGGTTTTAGGGTTTTAGGGTTTTAGTGTTGTATGTTTCCAGAATGCAAGCACAACACAGGTCAAGGACCTGCGCGATCCGTCCAGATAGCTTGATTTCGCACATGTCCATTTTGTACTGTAAAAACCAATGTTTTTTGACGTTCCCAGACGCTCCCGACAGAGGCGCGGGCAAACGGAGGTATTTGCCCGTAAAAATACCACTTTATGGTTGGCTTAATTTCAAAAAATGGTATCTAAAAATGGTTGGTTTGTTACACTTTATTAGTGTAAATGGAAAATATTGGATGCTTTGCGGGTACCCCTGTTTTGAGAAAGCACCAAATGCGTGTATGTGGGGCTGTATCTTAATAACACCAGTATTTTCCTGATATCACCAGTAACTTGAGCATGCGGCCAATGTCACCAAAGCTGCCCTGGTAGCTCTTAGAAACGAGAGTATTAAACCTATTGCCACCTTGTCGAACGCCAGCCTTTCCTGAACGAGTTTTGCTTAGCGAATGGGCAAATGGCGTTGAATGATGGTTGATATTACACTTGAGCACTAGCACTGATGTCAGGAGTCATTCATACAGGTATTTTAAAACCATGGTCCATGGCTAATAAGGGTTCATGCAGCACGACACTAAAGGCTCCTGGATAGCATTATGGGAATGACTGTATTTCATAACAAGCAGTACTGGTTGATCATGGTTGATCATGTTTTAAACTACTCAAAAACAAAAATATCATCGATCATCATCGGGCATCATCGATCATCACCTAGATTTCCAAACCATCATGGCTCATCAACCGCCATGAACCAATGATTGTCCGCTCATTAAAATCATCAACCAGTAACCATCAACCATTCACATCATCAACCATTAACCATTGATGGTTGTGGATGACCCAATGACTAGCCGCAACCAGCTACAAGTCATTGCGGATGTCGCCCACACCATGGCACCTTGCTCAGCACAAGCAGCACCGTAAAGGCGCGCATGGCGCTGTCGCCACCGCTTTACTACTCACCTCAGAGGGGGGAGGGCCGTCCCTGCATCGGAATAAGCCCTTACAATGAAGGATATTGGCTGGGGAGTCATCTTTAGCAGTATAGATAGTGACCCAATATAGCTGGCATAGATGCCCATATAATATAGTGTATATATATATATATATATTAAATATATATATATATACACTTATGAGACACCCCCCAAAATGAATCAACCACCACATGGAACATCTCACAAGGCTTCGTTTTTGCAGGTCCGGCTTCGCTGATCGGGGTGCAAAATTCATGACCATTCCATTCGGATACTGGCTGTAAAGCCGGACCCGTCGAGAGGTCTCTCATAAATATGCGTGTATTACATTCCTAGTATGGTAGGTGGTCATCCCAAATCATTCACCAGCAACAACGATTCCTGATGTTGGGAGAACTAACAATCATGGTTCGAATCTCGCGATTGCGAATCATCGGTGGTCAAAGCAGGTCGAAGACCCCCAGGTTGCTCAAACCCCAGGTTGCTCAATGACCCTCACCACCACCCACAAAGGGATGTCGTTGGAAAAAATTAGCAAACCAGAATAGCTGATAATATATACGTGTATATATAGTAATCACAGGTATGTATGTCGATGTTATTCTTGGGATGTTTCTCCTCTCTATATCTAGAATAGGTTTTCCTGCGATGTTCTCTACTGTTATCATCCATACAAGTAGTTCCCGCACGAGGCGGAGGCGGAAGTTTCCAAAACTTATAAGTGCATATAGAAAAAAACATTTGAGCATGTTTGGGGTGTTTTTAGTTGAAAATTTAACCAAGCATGTCAGTCAGCATGTCACGTGACATGTTCTCACATTGCCAAGGTTATACCATTATAGAATGGCGGTCAAAACATCACGAGCGCGCAACTTGTCTGGAGAATGATCTTGTGTTGCGGTTTTTGACAAGGCAATGCATGTCCTGGGTCACGAAACAAATCAAACTGTTTCTTGGGTCTGGAAACAGAATGACTTTGTGATGACAACAACAACAACAACAACAACAACGACAACAACAACGACAACAACAACAACAACAACAACAACAACAACAACAACAACAACAGAAACAGAACAACAGCAATGGCAACAACAACATTGCTGACCTTCCCAACAACTGCACTCAGCAGCCACCCCACAGTTTTTTGTCTCGTTAAAATGATCAAAATCTCTGCGCACGTGCTAAGGAACTCCAATCGCGCGAAATGCCACGCCTGTCACGCAAAGTCAAGATCCAAGACTTCTCCAAGATCAATTGAAACAGCCCTGACAGTGCGGAATGCGATCCCAGAGGAGCTCCATGTGTACCAAATGCCACGCCTGTCACGCAAAGTCAAGATCCAAGACCTCTCCAAGATCAGTTGAAACAGCCCTGACAGTGCGGAGAGCGATCCCAGAGGAGCTCCATGTGCACCAAATGCCACGCCTGCCACGCAAAGTCAAGATCCAAGTCATCTGCGAGATGAGCTGAAACAGCCCTGACAGTGCGGAGAGCGATCCATGAGCAGCTCCATGTGCACCAAATGCCACGCCTGCCACGCAAAGTCAAGATCCAAATCATGTGCAGATTGACTTGAAACAGCCCTGACAGTGCGGAGAGCGATCCCAGAGGAGCTCCATGTGCACCAAATGCCACGCCTGCCACACAAAGTCAACATAGAGACGTGCAGAAGTCGATTTTTTGGCAACAGTCATAGGAAACACTCCGAACCAAATCCGAACTAAACCGAGACCGTCTGGGACCCGTCCGTTCGACAAGGCTAGTTTCCCGATCAAGTCGACAACGTTTTTCACGAAAAAACCCATGGTTTCGTGACAAATCCAATGATCAAAAACGCATTTCGTGCGAGACTTCCTCCATGTTTTGAACTTCCAAGATCATCGACATGCTGAAAGTACCACACCTGTCACACAAAGTCAAGATCCAAGTCATCTGCAAGATGAGTTGAAACAGCCCTGACAGTGCGGAGAGCGTCACGCAAAGTCAAGATCTATTCCTTTTGAGATCTATTTCTTTTGAGATCTATTCCTTTTGAGATCTATTTCTTTTGAGATCTATTCCTTTTGAGATCTATTTCTTTTGAGATCTATTCCTTTTGAGATCTATTTCTTTTGAGATCTATTCCTTTTGAGATCTATTTCTTTTGAGATCTATTTCTTTTGAGATCTATTTCTTTTGAGATCTATTCCTTTTGAGATCTATTTCTTTTGAGATCTATTCCTTTTGAGATCTATTTCTTTTGAGATCTATTTCTTTTGAGATCTATTTCTTTTGAGATCTTTTTCCTTTGAGATGTATTTCTTTTGAGATCTATTTCTTTTGAGATGTATTTCTTTTGAGATCTATTTGTTTTGAGATCTATTTCTTTTGAGATCTATTTCTTTTGAGATCTATTTCTTTTGAGATCTTTTTCCTTTGAGATGTATTTTTTTGGAGATCTATTTCCTTTGAGATGTATTTCTTTTGAGATGTATTTCTTTTGAGATCTATTCCTTTTGAGATCTATTTCTTTTGAGATCTTTTTCCTTTGAGATGTATTTTTTTGGAGATCTATTTCCTTTGAGATGTATTTCTTTTGAGATCTATTTCTTTTGAGATCTATTCCTTTTGAGATCTATTTCTTTTGAGATCTTTTTCCTTTGAGATGTATTTCTTTTGAGATCTATTTCTTTTGAGATCTATTTCTTTTGAGATCTATTCCTTTTGAGATCTATTTCTTTTGAGATCTATTTCTTTTGAGATCTATTCCTTTTGAGATCTATTTCTTTTGAGATCTATTTCTTTTGAGATCTTTTTCCTTTGAGATGTATTTCTTTTGAGATCTATTTCTTTTGAGATCTTTTTCCTTTGAGATGTATTTCTTTTGAGATCTATTTCTTTTGAGATCTATTTCTTTTGAGATCTATTTCTTTTGAGATCTATTTCTTTTGAGATCTATTTCTTTTGAGATCTATTTCTTTTGAGATCTATTTCTTTTGAGATCTTTTTCCTTTGAGATGTATTTCTTTTGAGATCTATTTGTTTTGAGATCTATTTCTTTTGAGATCTATTTCTTTTGAGATCTATTTCTTTTGAGATCTATTTCTTTTGAGATCTATTTCTTTTGAGATGTATTTCTTTTGAGATCTATTTGTTTTGAGATCTATTTCTTTTGAGATCTATTTCTTTTGAGATCTATTTCTTTTGAGATCTATTTCTTTTGAGATGTATTTCTTTTGAGATCTATTTGTTTTGAGATCTATTTCTTTTGAGATCTTTTTCCTTTGAGATGTATTTCTTTTGAGATCTATTTGTTTTGAGATCTATTTCTTTTGAGATGTATTTCTTTTGAGATCTATTCCTTTTGAGATCTATTTCTTTTGAGATCTATTTCTTTTTCCTTTGAGATGTATTTTTTTGGAGATCTATTTCCTTTGAGATGTATTTCTTTTGAGATCTATTTCTTTTGAGATCTATTTCTTTTGAGATCTATTTCTTTTGAGATCTTTTTCCTTTGAGATGTATTTCTTTTGAGATCTATTTCTTTTGAGATCTATTTCTTTTGAGATCTATTCCTTTTGAGATCTATTTCTTTTGAGATCTATTTCTTTTGAGATCTATTTCTTTTGAGATCTATTTCTTTTGAGATCTATTTCTTTTGAGATCTTTTTCCTTTGAGATGTATTTCTTTTGAGATCTATTTCTTTTGAGATCTATTTCTTTTGAGATCTATTTCTTTTGAGATCTTTTTCCTTTGAGATGTATTTCTTTTGAGATCTATTCCTTTTGAGATCTATTTCTTTTGAGATCTATTCCTTTTGAGATCTATTTCTTTTGAGATCTATTTCTTTTGAGATCTATTTCTTTTGAGATCTATTTCTTTTGAGATCTTTTTCCTTTGAGATTTGATGATTCACCAGTCATAGCCATAGCCGCCACCAGCTGTTTCAGTAACACACATGTGCTGTCGACCAGGTGCTCGAGTCACGCAGTGTTGTCGCCTCTCAGTCACAGGTGGATGAAAGGGAATTGCTTTGTGGTGATTCATGGAATCCGGGAAAATAGTGTTTGGAAGTTTCGAATGATGATTCAAGAACCGATGGGTCAATGACCCATGGTGATTCAGAATTGGTTACTGGTGAATGAATGATGATTCTTCACTTGATCCACAACCTATACGTAATTAGGAATGTCTACCAACAATCGGCACTATCAAGTGGAGGATTAATGAACAGGAATCCCAGTGGATAACAACCATGTCAACCAAGGTAGCACACCCGGCTTCAACCAACCAGGACAATCTCTGGTCAAAGGATGCACTGAATCATGACTTACACGCTGGCTTGTAGTGAACCATACTCAAGGACTCAATATGCAAGGGGCACAGGATGGTTGATGCCCCCCCGATCACGATTTGCAATGATCATCCATAAATAGCCATTCTGCCGCCAGTGCTAAATAACCATCCATTATTGGCTATTCATCCATAGTAGAATTCTCGGTTTGCAATAATCATCCATGATTATCTGGTTTCCCCTAAACCATTCAAGCCAGTATTAGGGGAGCTCTGGCCATCTCATGCCATGCGAGCTCCATGACTCGTGCCACAGGAAGCTGGTAGCCATGGCTTCATGAAGCATGATGATATATATATATATACAACTATCTATAATGCTTGATATGTACTGTAGATGAATAATGAAGCTTGATCATGAAGATAATTGATAGTTGAAGGGAATTGCTAATGCTTGATATGTAAATGACAATTGCCAATTGGAGGAATATACATCTTTAAGTAATATATCTATCTACATCTATATATACACAATATATATTTGTACGCCAATAACAACCTAGTGTGGCTACCTTCTACTGCTCTTCATGTGAGAATTTCTGCTTATCAAAATCTGCAGTCTGACTCAGCTGTTGGTAGATCCCCCGAGCTCATCAAATCAACCAAGGGTTGGTTGCTGACTATCCATCGTTTTACTCGGTATGCCCCCGACTATCTAGTTGGGTGGAACATACAGTATGAGTAACTATAGGATAGGATAGGTGTACCCTCAGCAGCTGGTTGAATCATTATCAAGTACTCTTATGATCTCCTATGTACTCCTAGGATTTACCCTCATGACCACTAGCTCTGCTTACGCAGCCCGCCTCGCCGGCGCTTCAAAAGAATCGACTCAGAGTCCATTGCAGCTCGAGCCCAGACAGCGAGCACAAGGTGAGTTCGGAGGTGTTGATAGCCATGGGGTACCCAAAACCTGGAACCCAAGCACAACAAATGGCTACTCCATCATTTTGGGGCTGGTTGTGGGGACTTGGCCAATCCCTCGACGTAGAACATTGTCCCAAGGCAGGTGAAGGAGAGGCAAACCTGGTGTAGGGATTATAGTCAGAAACATTCAGGACCCCTGGTGTATTGTGGATCTTCAGTACATGTACTTGTAGAATCTAAAGCCCAGCTGTGTATGCTCTGTATCAACCCCAACCATCCACCTGGAAAACCTGGAGTTTGGAAATGAACTAACATGGTATCCCAAAATCACAAGCTTATAGAAGAACATCAGCTTCCAAGGGCTATGTTGGATTATGTTGGACTGTTGATCAACGGTGCTACTACCAGTCACTCCGCAGAAATGATCGTTTTGGACTGGAAAGGCAAGCAATTTCAACTATGGACGACCCCATTTCTGGGCATGGCTGTGCTTCAAGGATGCTCAAAATGATCCCCAAATGCGCAGTGTTCAAAAAAAATGTGCTCAATACCGAGTTGATATCCAAGCTTCTGGGGCCACACCCACATGGCTGGTGCTTACAATATCACAACTATGGGGATCATCCTGGACCCATATTGTCGTTGGTTGTTGTTGAGTATGATTCCCTATCGTCAAGCAGTAGCCATCAGGAACCACGATCAATTCTATGGGCAGATAGTCCTTAGCTCTTTTGGCCTCTACCCTCCTGTAGTTCCCGAGCTGGCTGGTTCCAAGGTTACCTGGGTGCCATTCCACTACTTAGCGTAGGTGGGTCTATTGCAAATACATTAAGCGGTGTAATTCGCATCAGGCTGCCTATAACTCTCCGGCTACACTTGGTCACTGATAGCATACCATGATCAGAAATAGCTTTACACGATTCACGATTTGTGCCAGTGCCCGCCAAAGTTTCTAGGTGGTGATATGTGCACTTGTAGTTGATTCAAACCCCCCTCCATCTTGCATAGGTATACAGTATACTTTACAGCCACCTGAAGTCACCATCCGGGCCCTTAGTCCCATCCCCCGTTACACCGTCATTGCCGGCACCACTGCACCGCACCTGAGGCACAGCCGTGCGCGCATTCTGCTGCTCTATCCTGGCATCAGGTTGCTGGAGGTTGCTAGGTTGTTTGCATGGCAGCGGTGGTGGTTGGAGGTTGGTGGTTTGTACCAGTTGCAGCTTGGTGGGTTTTATCCTGATTGTTGAGGTTTCATCATTACGCTATAGGGTTTCTTCCAAGAGTTGTGACAGTTGCGATGTTTGCCAACTGACTGCAGCCGCATGTGCTACCCGGGGGAAGCAATCGGGTTGGGGTACTGCATCATCCATCGACAACCCTGAACCACATGTTTTGAGACACACCAGTTGTGGACGAAAGCACCAGCCTGACCAGTTCCGCCGGTAATGCCCTCACACCACTGATGAAAGCCAGGTGGGTGCCCTCACCTGATACTCACTAGTGAGTTCATGACAACTTCGGATTATCCAGGAACAGCTGGGTTTCCACCACTACCATCTGTGAAAGATTATATGATGAATTGCCCAAAAGTGCGCATGTCCAGAAGGAATACGATCTTCCAAATACAGTTTTTGGGAATTCTATGGTAAATTTCAGTGCCAATTTCAGCGTGACAACTTGAACTTGGGGTGAACTGTGTATCACATGTCCATATGCCAAATACTTCATGGCGAACACCACCGAGGTACCAGGACCGAACATGACCGAACGTGTTTTTGTGGATTCCCCCGCCTGAGCCTCAGCTTCTTTTCCACCGCAGCGCGCATGGCTGGAGAAAGTTTTTGCAGCTGCGCCTTTCGTTGCCGAGATCTATTTGGATTTGCACGTGTACGTCTGTCTGAATCAAACACATATCCAGATAGACTCAGCAGCCATCAGCTTGTTAGCCAGCTACCTAACTAGCTATAAACCAGCTACTTTCAGATGGATACGTTCCTGCATACCTGTGAGTTTAAACATGTGAGCTTCTCCTAGCTCAACGGAGTGAACAGCCACCGTGCCTCGAAAGCAGAAAAACTTGGCAAGCGCCTGAAACTGATGGTCTTGGAGGGAGGAAATGCAAAGACTTGATGCTGGGCTTTTCTGTTTGGAGCATCAAACTTTCAGCTAAGATGTCTCCCAACTGAGAGTTGTCATATGTCGTCATCCTGTTCAGCAAATAGTTGACTATGATCGACCCTGTTCTTTTCTGCTTTGTGCACCAGGCAAACTGATTCTAGATGAACAATGATAAAAATATGCACCCATTGATAGCGTCATGGATGGAAAAGTCCCTGAAAACTCAGGTACAAGGTGTTGCAGTTCCAGGGCCTGCATAGGTCGGTGGATAAATATGACAAATCTACTTCGCATATTTCTATCAGATTTCATCCCATCCCATCAGATTAGAAATCTACATTTCTTGCACAAGATAATTAAAATTCACAGCTTGATAGATCGGTCGAGAACCATGGAGCTCCTGTCCCAAGTCTTGGTCGTTTGGTCCAGTCATAGCGCGTACTGTTCAAGTGCCACTACTGGACTGCATACCATTTATGTCACGGAGTCATGGAGTCACTCTGTATGCTTCATGATTTTCAACAAAGTGCACCATTTGTATATGTATATGTATATAGATATATATGTATATCATATCATAGAATAAAAATAATATCTAAATAAATATCTCACCAGCGAAGTAATGTCAAGTATAGTCTCATCCCAAAATTCACATCAACCAGCTCTTTTCGCAACCAAGATACCGTACATTGTGCCCTGGAGCACCAGCAGGAGCTTTGGTGCTTCCCTGAAGGCCGTGGGCGCCAAGAACTCCCCCAGAAACATGGTGGGGTGCCTTGGATACCCCCCCCCGTCCAGACCCCCAGGAATCTTTTTGAAAAGATTCCAGGTAGCTGCTACATCGACTCCAGAAAGAAATCTGGATGTGGTTTGGTTGTGGAACCTTTTTAAAAAAAAACAACATACCCAAATCAAACCTGTATAGTTCATTTGGGAAAAGATTCCACAGCATGTTCCAGTGGTGTAGTTGTTTTATGATCATCTATGGTATGTCAAGCTATGTCC
This sequence comes from Symbiodinium kawagutii, assembly GCA_009767595.1. NCBI lineage: Eukaryota > Dinophyceae > Suessiales > Symbiodiniaceae > Symbiodinium > Symbiodinium kawagutii. Next base: position 222,191 of record VSDK01026204.1, on the reverse strand, counting down.
TGATATTGCATGTTATTTCGAATGATTTTCGTTCACTGATTTCAACAACCTCAATGTTCGGAGACTTGAACTTCCTACATCTTTCAACCGACTCCCCCTGAAATAATTAGGTGAAGGCAGGGTACATATTCTATTCTATGTAAGAGGATGATACAAAGGGAAGCACATGATGTTATGTACACATACTCTTATCAACCAAAAACAAAAAAAGATTCCAAAACTCAACCCACTAGATTCCCCTAAAAGATTCCAAACATTAACCCAGTAGACCCCTCTATACCTAGCAAAAAAAGATTCTGAAACAAAGATTCAAAAAAAAATCAGCAACTGCAACCTAGTTGGTACCCTGGAATCTTTACCTAAGGTACCCTCCATTGCGCTCCATCCAGGAACCATTAGTTTATAACCATCATTTACCAAAGCACAATTCATCAGCAATGATTCATGATGACGGCTTCGGCAACCGAGGGGATAGCAAACTCGCACGAAAAGCTCCAAGGGTCTTTCTTGAAAATTTGACATCTTGCACAGCTTCAGATTCGTGTAGGACATGAAACCATTGGATATCATGTCATTGGTGATGCGGAAGCCCCAAGATCCTCAAGGAAATTTCAGGCGAAAAAAAACATGTCAATCCGTGCCATCAAAAAACAAAGAGAGGCTCCCCAATTGCCACCATGTGCGCGGCGTGGCTGCACCTGAAAGACCACCTCCTCATCGCTGTCGCTGATCTCCGCCACACCTGCCCAGCAGAGATGGATCGACAAACAGCAGATGAATTTGGTTAGCAACTCTGATGGATGATGGTGATGATGTTAGCAACGCTGGTGGATGACAACTGTCCAAAATCATGGTTCTAATTGGTTGTCAAGCATTATACAACCAGAACTAAGGAGCATGACTTCTAAAAGCAAGTGACAACTTCAATTCTTGCTCCATTCATGCCAATGATTCCATCAAGAGTGATGACCCACGGAATGCACAGACCATCAAGCGGGTAGCTGCCCTGGTCTAAACAATCTAATGCCTCTGCAAAACCGGGATCTTTAATGGGTTGAACCAGAGAAATCTGCGTCCAGTGCCCCTACATGTTGGTAAATGGGCATTGCCATCTCGATATCCAAGAAATTGCTCATGGCATGGTTGGGGCTACGCCCAGGGCTGATTAGATCCATAACAACCCAGCCACACCCCTGCCATTGCTGTTCTATCCCGCATAATGTGAAGAGTTATACATGACTATACCCTATCATAGGTATACATGTTTCTATTTACCCTATCATATATTATTTCGTTGACGTAAATGATCTCATGATTGTTGCTTTTTGACAGTTTCACCTCAACAACCCAAGCTCCCAAGCTCCATCCTGGGCTGGGCATCCCAGCTCTCTGCCGGCCATGTGCTGCCAGCATTGGACGTGGGCGTGGGTGGAACGGCCGTTTCCGGTGTCGTGGGCTCGCGATCGAGTCGGGTCTTGAAGTCCTAGAGGCAAGGTGAAGGTCGGCAGGTCCAGCTTCCACTGGGCCAAATCCTAGTCCTTTTAGGGAAACCATGTGATTTTTAAGCTTGAATATGGTTCATAGCGATATATAGCGATTAAGTACTATGGTTTGTAGTGGTGAACAAATATGCTTAATAGTGGTTGACTATCGAGGATAACCGGCAATAATAGCCGGGAATTGTGGGAAGTGCCGCAAGCTGTGACACGAATGGATTGATCAACAAAGAGATGTCAGCCCTGACCCGGTTCTGAGAACCCTAAGATGGTGTCATCAGACTCACTGCTTCGTCGATTTCAGTCAATGCTGCTGAAACCATTGGAAATGGTGGTACTTTTCCCTACACACAACCATTCTTGTGGGGGCATACTTGCCACAGCCTGCAGTAGATGCCCATATCATGGTGCGTTTCCTCCTATATGTCCAGATTATTGGTCCAACAGGCACGAGCAAGCAAATTTGAAGCGGCTGGTCTCGAAATGATCGAGAACTCCTTGGGCCATGACTTTGAAGACACTGAGATGCAAAGGAATTAACGGGAAAGTTAAGATGCACTTCAAACCCTTGCCATTCCATTGCCTGCAGGCTAGCAATTCCTACCTGCGTGGAATGATGCAACAAGGGGCACCAGCTCCTAAAATTTGATTCCACCGCGTCTTGAAAGAATTTCCTTTGTACAGCATCGGCGACAAGGACCCAAAGGCTATCAATATTGTTGTCGAAACCACAGCTACTATCACTTGGAAGTACACCACTTTGGCCCAACCGAAGTTCCTCCTGCAAATTGCAGGACGTCAGCTGCGACTGCATCAGAAAGCAGTCGCAAACCCTGCCTTGGTTCACAGCATGTTGTGAAACATTGGACTCACAACCTTTCTAGGTGACCTCGTCATTGTGGCTGCTAACCTTTCCTCAACATTACCATTCTATACCAACTCTAACCAATTGTGGTCCAGCAGAAGTGCTAAAATGTCATTCTTCGAAATGGTTCGTCCGGGCAGAGTTCAAAGTCTTCAAACCGAACTGTTTCTAACAAAATCCAAAAATTCCATGTGTACCAGCATTCTACCGACGCAAGATTGAGGTTGTGCGGTGGTAGGTTCTAGGTCAATGCAATGGAATGCCGTGACATGAACACTATGCATTCCTGTGAGTTGCAAGACTGCAGCACAACCCAATGCAGTGAAAAGGAAACCGTGTCAGCTTCTCATCTCTGGCTGAAAAGTTACCGGGACAACTCCAATTCCAATGAATGTAAGGCAGGCATACTTTATCATGTGCCGACCTGACAGGCATAACATGATTAGAAGTTAGAAGTGACCAAACAGTTATTGCGAAGCACTGTAAAGTGAAGTCACGTAGCGTACTGCACAGCGCAAGTCAAAGTTGATTTAATTTAGCATCCAGGATGGATTGATGGGTGGATGTCTCTGCGTGCTTTCTTTCCTGCTATTTTTCTGTCTGGATCGGCACCAATTGCAGACTTTGTATGAATGTACCCCCGCGTGCGCAGAGTCAGCTAAAGTGATTCCTAAACCGACAAAGTCAAATCCAAAACCTTGACTGGTCTGTTCCCTTTGCATTTTTCGATAAAATCAGGGAAAACCCTTCTTGTTCTAATCTCCTCGCCCAGCAGGGTCTTATCTGAGCTTCAGGCAGGATGCAGGGGCAGCAGAGGCTCAAGCGACTAAACCCCTTGGAGCCAGAAACCCATGTCAGTCAGCTGTGAGATCAAGGCAAGTTCAACACAGGCTGATGTGAGCCAATTGTAGTGAAGATATGAAAATAAAACCCCTGCATTCGGGAACAACTAAACATGTAGGTAGGTTCCATCAATGGTTGGTTCTCTCCATGATCCCAGGGGTTCTCCGATTGACACAGCATGGTCAATGTAGTTCTGGCTGGCTATTTTCTGCACCATTGGCTGCCAATACCACCATTAACCAATACTAACTCTAATGACCAATATCATTGACCAAACCCAGTTATTGGCTCTTACCCACTACTGCACCGGGCGCTGAATCCCCGATAGGATTCATCAAAGAATTCTGAATGATTCACTCGTTGGAAGATCGTCCTCAATGGATGCGCATGAAAATTTGAATGACTACAAACAACACTCTTATTCATAAAAAGTCCATTATCAACCAGTTTATTAATAAATCAACCAGTTTGCTAATCCGATAAATAACACTCTTAGTCATTAGACAGATGGCTGCTTTGAGTAACCAGACTTTTTCTATTGTCGTCATGTATCGAGGGGCGCATTCATGTGTCCATGACTTGTGTATCTCCCAATTGATCCCGATAACAGGATCACCAACATGGAGCCGTATCCTTATGCTTGGTGAGCACCAAACCAAGAGAATCGAAGAGCTGGGCTGTTCACTGAGTCATGATTCGGGACGCGTGGTTTTGACCGTATGACTCTAGGCTAGTCGCCATAGAACTGACGATGGCTACATGAAAGCGATCAATCAAGGTCCATTCAACGGAGAACAACCAGGAAATCAGTCAACCAAGAACCAATCATCAAACAACCAACCAAAATAGTTCAGAGTGACTCAACTGCGGTGCATCAATTGCCGCCTTTTCGTTGCGGGATGGATCACGCAGATTCGGCATCTCCGCGAACTGCGAAGCGAACGGTTCACCCTCTTTGGAGTTGAACACCACACCGTCGTTTGATCCTGATGCAGCGATGCACCAAGCGTCGCATCGCTTGATTCATTGAGAAACCCAACACGTGAGGATGATCCAAATGTCAAAAACTGGTGAGCGTGACTGGGCTTAGCAACTATCGTGGGGATTAAACCGTTAATTAATTGAGATCAAACCAATCAGCACACCACGTGGTCTAAGGGTACAGCTACACCTACGCACCGGAAATTGATGCTTCAGAGTGTCTGACCTTTCCTGCGTCAAACGGCCAAAGTTCCCACAGGTCCGTCGGATTGTTGATGACTGGAAACAAATTAACCTGGTGCGTTGGTTGCCCCCGAACATATCTCCATGTTTGAGCGTTGTCATAACCAGCAATCGCCTTGCTGTATTGAAGCTTCTTGATATGAGACGCAGGGTACTTTGGCGCCTCCAGGGTAAGCAGTATCTCCAATTTTTGAGTGGCTGAGACATCAAACGTGCGGGTACGCTACCCTAGCCACTCATGAACCGATGTTTACATAGGCTAATGTGATCCCTGATTCTTGACCATGATGTATCATGTTTGCTAATTTTATCCCTGGTATCCCCATGTTTATTGAAGATCCCGTTGAATAAACCATCACTCCAAAGAGATCACTATCTCTTTCATGGGGAATTTTGCAGGGAAATCACGAGTTTTAAGCACCAAAGGGATGGTGATTTCAATCCACATACGGGGTGTCATCAGCTTCGCCTCTCATCGCTTGGCCAGAATGCTGTCCACTCTGTCCTGGCTGGCAAGTTGGCGCGGCTGAAGCTTCAGCTATTGGATAAGAACCTGGTTAAGGAGCTGGTTAATGAACGGGTCCATAAGCTGGTTAGTGAGCTGGTGAAGCTGGTTAAGAAGCGGGTGAGCTGGTTAGTGAAGTGGTTGATGAGCTGCTTAAAGGAGCTAGTTAAGCTGGTTAATAAGCTGGCGAATGAGCTGATCAATATCTGATCAGATAATAAACAGGATGACAGAGAAGGAGCTGGTGAATCAAATGATTGATACACCGGTTGGGGACAAAACCAACCACAACAAATCAGGGCCCTGTGAAGTTTACCATGATGTTTGAATATGTTCCAATCGCATGTGGAATTTGCAACCACTATCAGAGATCATCGATGGTAGAGCACACAGCCGAACACAGCCGTCAAATGGGTGTTTCTCAAAATAGGGGTACCCCCAAATCATCCTGTTTAATTTACAGAAATACACCACCTATTTTGCGGGCCCCCTATTTGAGCAACCATCTAATGGGTAAACGGTCGCCTCCTTAGGATGGTGGAGGGCGCCCCCATGGAGGTAGATCCTCAGATGGCTCGGTGGATCCGAGTTGAAGCGGGGGGGGATCCAATGGAACCAGCATGGCTGGGGATTTCCACTGAGTTTTACCAGCACCGGACGGGCTCAACAGCGCACACAACAGCCCACAACCCCGAGCCAGAACACACCATGATATTGCGCGCCGAGAAAGCACGAGACTTGGATATATTGTATAGGGTAGCCCAATATCGGTATATGGGGGTTTTCCCAAATCCAACATTAACCATTTCTAGTAGTAAACCAACCATTTTTGGGGTTCCCTACTTTAAGAAACATCCATATGATATGGTTATGGACCCACAAATGGTAACCGGTAGCACCATCAGCAGCTGGATCCCCAACTTGATGTCTTCGAGGTGGTGTCCTTGGCAAAGGCAATGTAGTCGTAGAGTTCTTTGCCCGGTTCACCCGCCTGGCACGAAGAAACCGGGCCTATGGTAGTACGTCCTGGCTGAGGTTTGCTAATGCTGGGGATGTCAATAGTGGCAGTCGTTAACAATGATTAATCATGGCCAATAGATGCTAGTAGTACTTCATAGTGGTGATCTTGATAGGCCTTCCAGAAACTGTGTACAAGCAACTATTGTTGCTTGGTGGTGATTGACGACCCTTGTTCCTCCGAGGGGAGTTTTGAGGGATGTTGGGATTTTAATTTAGGTTTGGCTTTGTTGCACAAGTTGACAATTGATCAAGGACAATGACTCATGTGCGGCTGTTTGAGACAATCAGCATACCATACGAACATCTTCACGATGAAAAAACAACAACGAAAGTTACTGCGGTATATGAGTGCAGATTCAGTTTGGAGTGGAAACACGAACAATATATACATATATGATTTATAAATACATATCTATATATATAATTATACATTATATATTTCTATATGTATGTAAATACACACTGCCGTTCAATGCCCAAATACTGTCCTGTTTCAAAATAGAAACTCATTCACCAATCCATGGCCTGACTGAAGCTACGCAGTTTTGTTCCCAACAATAAAAATGGATGAAAATGGACAAAAGTCAATAAACAAACTCATAAAAATCGACTTTAAAAAAGGATCAAAACGGATGAACATGGTGGATCCAAAAATGCATAAACATCTCGATAAACGTATAAACCTTGACTTAAAAAAATGGCTAAACATGGTGGTACCAACCCTAAACCCTAGACCCTAAACCCTAAGCATAATGGATAAACATGGTGGTACCAACACCAATGGTGTGTCTGTTGACCGCCTCTCCCCCCGGCCATGCCTGCGACAAGAGCCCACTGAGTTGCACCAGGTTCTCGGGAGACAAGGCGTTGAGGCCCAAGCACCTGGCGTTGCTTGCGCTGCGCGCCTCGGTTGGTTGGCTATGGGATGATCTACGTCATGAGCCACCGGGGTGGCCTCAAATGGTTGGTTGTAACCTATTATAGCCATTAATAAAGGTGAATAATAGGGGAGAATGCACCTACCTATGGGTTGATCTCATAGGGATTAAGAGCAGGGAGAATTACCAACAAGCTTATGGTTGAACAACTACTAGTTATGGTGGTTTCTCAAGTCATAGGGTACCCCCAGTTACTGGGTATCATCCAAGTCATTAGTCATTTGTAACAAAGTAACTAGCTTTTGGGGAACTCCCATTTTAAGAAACCCCTAGGCGGCTACATGCTACTATGATATCAAACCTTTGTATGGTGTGTTTTATTTCGCCGTTTTCTATCTGGCTATGAATTAGCATCATTATACGTATCTACATGCACATGTCAAACATAAACGTAGCTGAACGTATTAGAGTATACCTCTATATACAGCATTATCTGTAGCCATATGTACTGGTGTGTATGGACAAACTGGCGTCACAGCCACCCCATGCTACCCTTCAACATGGCTTTATCATCAGCTCTGAAGGTCTGGTGAAGTCTACCTCTCCCCCGCTACAGCCGGCCCCCTTGCAGCAGCAAACCAGGCCAGGATGACCCCGCCAGCACAATCAAAGCAAGCACCTGGCGAGCCGGATTGCCCTGTCCTGCCACAACTTGGAGCCCTAAAATCTCTTGTCTTCCCCACCGAAACTACTATTGCCCCCAGAGATTTTGGGGGACATCCCGCATTTCCAGCGTTCAAAGATGCGCGCTTCGCCCAGCTTTCAATAGACAAGCCTATCCTGATTGGTCTCATGTTTTGTTTTTTTTTGCATGCCATACCCATCCTGACATCTCAGTGCACCTGCAAAGGATGGAGCGTCTTCTTCTCTGTGCCACCTCAGCTTGTGCATTTCTCCAGCGGTGGATTTGGTGCTACTCCCATGTGCAGAAATACGTAGACTATAACTCGTTGTGTTCATTTACGCATGTGTGTAAAATCATTAAAGAGATTTGTAGATATTTATGTGCACCAGGAAGCATCTACGTCTATGTGATTCTACGTCTGTGTAGATACTACGCATCTTCGGATCTATGATCCGTGTATCATCTGTCTTTCGGTTCATCCGTCTGGCTGTATGTCTCTACGAATGTCTGCTCGTCGGTCCTTCTGACTGTACCTGTACATGTGTATCTGTGATGAGTGAGAGAGATTGAGAGGGTGAGACCGGGATGTTCCACTGATTTCCACTTACGTATCTGCCAGTGGTGCAATTGTCGGCAAGATCTGCTTTGGAATGTGTATCCCTCTTCTGAATCATCTTAATTTAGCATCTTCGATCTAGGTGGCTTTTAACAAATCTCCTTCAACCCCCAAGATCTCCAGACCTATACTACGATGATTGCTAAACTGATTTTGTTTTTGGTGCTTAGCTGCACTCCCAAATTCACTAATTATCACTTTCCTCCATCTGCCGGAACAAAGCTCCAAATCGCAGAGGATAAAATTTCAACCAAAAAAAAGATCGCCATGCCATGCAGCTGTGTTCTCCCCCACCCCCAAACTATGCCCAGGAACGATTGGTGCACCAATGGGGTGCATGGCTGGAAGCCGTGAGTCGAAAGACGGAGGCGAAGGAGAAAA
>VSDK01026204.1:192070-207966 GCA_009767595.1 Symbiodinium kawagutii | reverse complement strand
TGTATGAGCACACATATGAGAGCACAGATATGAGAGCACACATATGAAAGCACACATGTATGAGCACACATATGAACACACATGTGAGAGCAGGCATGTGACGGCACATTGGTGCACTCACAAGAGAGAACTCTTGACAAGATCTCGTCAAAAGCGAAAATAGGCACCGCCCGCAGGCGAGAGCGATCCAACACGCACAAAGTCCGCAGACCGGTTGCACGAGCGAAAGCAAAATTCGCACCGCGCGCAGGCGAGAGCGATCCGACACGCACAAAGTCCGCAGAGGGTTGCGCGAGCGAAATCAAAATTCGCACAGTGCGCAGACGAGAGCGATCCGACACGCACAAAGTCCGCAGAGGGTTGCACGAGCGAAATCAAAATTCGCACCGTGCGCAGACGAGAGCGATCCGACGCGCACAAAGTCCGCAGAGGGTTGCACGAGCGAAATCAAAATTTGCACCGCGCGCAGGCGAGAGACAAAAAAACAGAGGGATGAAAGGCACCTGAAGTCTCCATTACATTGCGATTTGCGATTTCAAGGGTTTATGTTGCAAAATGCTGCGCCTGCCACGAAAAAGTGATCCCGAGGCATACGAAGTCCTGCACCTGTCACGACAAATTTTCTTAACATAGCAGATGCAAAAATGACGACAGTCTCACGAAACGAGCGTTTCGAGGTCACCAAAAGAGAGCTCAAGATCACGAAATGCTGCGCCTGTCACGAAAAAGTCGATGTTTTCGGACATGCTCATTTTGTGTGCGCCTGCCAAAGTTTTGGCAACGTCGCGAAATCGACGACAATTACACGTTTTGTGAAATGCATCGAATCCCTTGCGCCTGCCACGTAAAATGCACATTGATCAAAAAATGGACACGGCACGCAGGCGAGAACGCAGCTCCGGACGAGAGGTCTCCCAGGATCAGTTTCGCGCGACGCTTCTGTCAAAAAACGGAAGATGAGGGTACGTTTTTGACGAAAGGGTCAGCGAATTAGCCGCCCGCGCCCGGAGCACACCTGGATCTACACAGGGTCCTTTTCAATTACCGTAAGAACCCCTTCAGTGCACACACTGTTTGGGGAAAGATGACAGTGTTGGAGCATAGTGCCTCCTACCTGCAGACTTAAGGTCGTGCCTACAGTACGCTCACTCAGGCACCAGATTTCAGGGCAAACTGAACAAATCAAAACGGGATGACAAAGCCCACCGATCTACTGGACTTCAGACATGTGCGTGTGAAAGAGCGGACCGAGATGTTTCCAACTTGTCCTGTCTGCCTTCCTAATTGTGCTCGCCTATTGACTGAAGAAGCATGAAGACACACAAAGCCAGCCAAGTTGGACGATCTTTTTACCGGGGCACCGAAACAGGATCATTGCTCTTCTAAGCACTCACTCTTCTCAGGGTGCCTCATCAACTGCAGTCATCTGGCCCACGGCATCCGCAGGCCGTCTTGTCGAAGGTCTGATTCTGCGAATTGATCATCCCGTAGCTTTCAGCAAAGCCATTGAGGTCAGGAAAGTGGTTGTGCCAACTTTCGGGTCCCCACCAACAGGTCTTGAAGACATCTTCATAGCCTTTGCTAAGGCCACTCACTGTTGCATTCCAAGCCATTTTCTTGGCTTTCCTGAATAGTGAAGCCTTCCACTTCCCTGTCATGGCATACTTGCAAAGCTTTTCCTTGCAACTTTCCATGAACTCTTTTTTTTTCTTCAACGAATTCTGGGGAGAGCTTTCTGTAGTTCACGGGGCCGTGCAACTTGGGATATTCTCCGCTGCCTTCAATTGCGCAGAAATATTCTGGCATGTACCCATTGACGGTATGATAGTTTCGCCAGTCATGCACTGACCGCAGTTGCACGTAGTCCTTGGCCGGCGGGTAGAACATGAAGCAGTCCTCACACCCACTTTGTGAAACGTTGACGACAACATACTTGTATTTTTTCCCTTTGCTGTACTTGAAGGCTACGGCACTCCTGCCGTAACGCTCATCCGGCACAACATCACGGCCCGTCCAGGATTGAATTTAAACGTCTTCTCAATGCGTTTGGAACAGTCACCATAGTCACTTGGTGCTGACGGATATATTGACAAGTCACCTTCGTCAACACTGGATTGGCGGAAAGCGCTGGCCACGGAAAAAGTGAGCCACAAAGCCGGATGGCAAAGGACTGCAAATGGACTCATGACAGGCTGTGAAATGTCAACTCAAATGAGCAGAATAGCGAGCTTCTGAGCGTCAAGCGCTTGAACCAGTGCGGCTGACACCCAAAGCAAATCATGAATCATATTGAATCACCATCCACAGCAGTCCACTGCCGGGTTTGTTGCCTCCCTATCTCAACTGACAACCCGACCCCTTGGTCAGGCTACGACGAGTATGGGAGGAGGCAGCCAGGTTTGCTTGGGACCCACACGTTGAAGGGCATGCTGAAGTCAGGCCTTGGAGATCAAGTCAAAACTGGTGGTGATCGATTCTTATCTTTACCGAGGGACCACTACCTTCATGTAGGCGCTGACATTGGGCTGAGCAGAAGTTTGAAATCATGTGATATCACGTGCGTCAAAATCCATGAAAGTCCGATGATGTCCAGCAGTGTTCTTCCAGAACGGTTGGCTTTGATTCGTGCATCAAGAACCTAGAGGAAAACGGAACTGCAAGTATTGCAATAGTCAATAGTTTCATAAGCATTCCCACGCCATGGTTTCTGAGAATCCTCCATCGTGAACCAAGCACGGTTGTTCATCGCATTTCATCAGCGGGAGTTCACAAGCCTCCTATGTTGTTCACTCAAACCACTACTTGCTGATTGCTGGCAATCCACAAAAATGACCTAACGAAACATGGGTATACTAAGCCCGTGCCAACCATTTAGTACTACCCTACCACTTGTTGGTTTTATGATTACGGTTGGTTGCTGAGTTCCAATGATCAAACGCACAGCCACAAACCCATCATCTGGGTGGTTTGTTTGGGTCCATCATTGACCATCAATAACATTCAATAACCATGATCAACCGTCATTGAGTTTCATTGTCAACCATCATTATCAACCATTGGCTTCCAATGATCATTATGAACTGGAGGTCCTGGTTTCGTTCACTAATAACTATCAACCACCAATCAATATGAATCAACCATCAATAACTATCATGAATCAACCACCATCAATATGAATCAACCACCATCAATCTGAATGAACCATCGATGATCATTATGAACCATCAAGAACTATCATTCAAACCAATCAACTGGAGGCCCTGCACCCTGGGCCCTGGGTCAGCTCCAAGTCGGTGCTCTCTCGGCTGCCAAACATTGGAACCATCACAATCATACCCTCAGTGAAGTGTAGCCTGGCATGGAGAACCGGAAGGTGTAGGTCCGACTTCAAGCACACAGCGGTGATTTCAATTGGTACCATAACTGTTGCCAAGTGCTGGGAAGAAATGCAATAACACACTTATGATAAAGGCTGGTTGCCTGGTGGACTTCATCAACTATCAACCATGCAAGAAGTCCAAAGACCTAGATTTTCGGATCACTGTGCAAGACAGCGGTATTGGTTATCAAAGCTCAACCTGGTACATCTACAGACTTGCTGTCGCCGGATGTAAAACACTCCCCTTTTCTGCAGCTGTCTTGACCCCTCCGCAAACGTCTCTACATTTATACCGTCATGGGTGAAGACTCATGCCCTGCATTCCTGAACCTCGTGGGATAGTCCGCGTACTCCTGCTTTCATTTCACGAATCCCTTCCTGTATCAAATCCAACAATTACACTATTCACAAATCATGGCACCACATGCATTACTCAGATGAGACTTAGATCTGCCAGACAGTCTTGGTCACCTTGCTTTGGCTTCCAGTGAAAGCAGTCAGCACAGTTGGTGGGAAAGTCCCAGCGTCACAACGAGTTGGGGAGAGAATTGGGGGCAGGAAGAGTTGGGGGCAGGAGGGTTCACCCCTAAAAAAGGGACACTATTTGGACGCATCTGTTCGCAGTCAATTTCTCATAGCGAATTGAGTAGAACACAAATGACCACACATGACAACACCAATGTGAAAAGCGCAAATCACGCAGAATTTGCCAGGATGTTCGTTGTTTATTGATCAGGAGGCATTTCAGGGAGAAGGTTTGTTTTCAAAAAAACTCCGAAGATTAAAACCAATATTTTGGTGAAGGTTTCGCAGGCCCTTCTTTACTCATCCCCCATGCCTCCTTCATTGACAGACACTCCCTCCATCTAGACCATCTCCCAGTGCCTGGAGGATGGTCCAGCCACTGATCTGTAGGTCCTTGGCAGAGGACACGTCATTTCAAATGCCAGTTTACCAACTTCACAAAGACACCAAATCACAGGGGTAGATCTGGTTTCAACACAAGCATGGTCACATTGCTATAGCTAAGACATGATATATAATATCATCAAAGTGATATCCAACTTAGCAAGTTCTAAGCAGGTCGGTGCACTCCCCGGGTCTGAGGCTTCCAGCGGCCCAAGTGAAGCTGCAAAGGTGGTGGTGCCAATGGTTCCTGAGCAGCCCTGAGTTCTGTTTGACCATTTGACCATAAGCGTCACTGCAGTAGCCACCATAAGCGCACCATAAGTAACTATAAGCATCTGGTCTGTAAGCCACTTGTTTGTCACCCTTCACGAACAGAATCTAAGTACCTCCCCGAATCTTCGAATGGAAACTTTGTGGGCTCGGATTGGCGGCGGAGCGTGTCCGAAAATTGCAGAGAAGCAGTAGCTCCAAACCCGATTGTCTTGAGACTGAAAGACAACACATTTGATCGATCGGCGGTGTAGCCAGAAAATTGTTCAAACTAGGAGCAATGAAAAGGCGTTCGAACCTAGGGCAGGCAAATTCAGAAAGTATCTTAAAAAGCATTCAACAGCGAATTATTTGATGTGGATCAATACATGCTTGGATACTCCGATTGTCTTCCCAATTGAAAATGATCATTGGACTGGTCGACTGGGCGGAAGCGGATAGTCATGTCAGGTTGAGATGTGAACCACCAACCAGTGTTGCTGATTGGACACATATCATGGGAATCTAGCTACAAGTACCCTGCTATGGTCCTTGTACTTAGAATCAATGGCTGATGCTGCTCGATCGTGCGTGCAAGTCTGCAGTATCATCCCATGGTTGTTGGTTCTACCAACCAAACTATCACCATGAGTTGGTTCATATCCTTGGAAACCCACACTTCTCGGACCAGTGGTGAAACAATTCTTCATAGAGGCTACTTATAGCCTCCTCTATTCAACCGCAAGAAGTATTGCTCATATCCCCCGGGATTCGTATACCCGTTCTTCCGGCTCCTTTATTGGTTGATTGTACCTACAATGCAGTTCCACTGTTGGGTTGGTTGTACCTCAAGCCTTGCATAGCCCTACTGCTGCCATTTGTTGCCTGCCATGAACAGCTGCAGCACCACCTTGCGTCCGAATCTTGGGGGCTCTGACCATCACCAGCTTCGTCCAGCCAAACTGCACCGCCCACATCAAAGCCCTCAGGGGACGCCAGTGGTGGATTGGTTGATTCTATGATCGATCAGTTGGTTGGTCTGTTGGTGGCTTGGTTGATCAAATTTATTGGCTGGTTGATGAAAGAATTAAATGAACATGTAATTCATACGATGAACAACTAATCCCACAGCTGATTCGTTGGTTGAACGACCATGTAACTGCTTGATTGAATGAGTGATGGATTAGCTCTGGGTCCACCAGGTACAAGTTGGTTGGCTGCCTGAGCCATTGGCTTGACCACAAGGTGTTCCCATTGAAATTCCCTCCCATTCGGTTGCACTGAGAGACGTGACTCCGATGATTTGTCCTGTTGCAACTATTTACAACTAGGATCTGTTCAACAGGCAAGGGAACACGGACCGATGCTTTGACACAAGAGAGCTCAACTCAAATGCCATGTTTTGACTCACACGCACGCGCATGGTGGGGATGCGGTGGGATGAGGTGTGGTGGTTGATGGTGGTTGTAGACATTCGCTTGGACTCGCGCAATGGAAGCATGTTCATTTCACATGGCGATGAGAAATGGATCCCGGTGCTGCTGCACTATTGCAATCTTTGTTCTCATCGTTTTCATGATGAGTAGCAGACATAGCCAAAGCTTTGAATTGAACTCACCGTACGGATAGCCCTAAAGTTTGACAACAGGGCATCGAGTCTGGGTCTCTTACAGTTTGCAGTAACTCGACACAAATAACAGTGAAAATAATGATGAAAACACGAAAACTAAGATTGGCAACTATATAAACAAAAATAAATGGATGTTCTATTGTATCCTATTCACATTGCCTTCGTTTTCAGAGTTGTGCTGTCATGTGTGATGTCTCCACTGAGTTCAAAGTAGCTATTGCAAGGACGCCTGGACAAGTCCACCAGTACGCGTGCGCAGCCGAAGCCATTGAAGGATGTGAGACATCAAAGGGGCTGATGCACCCCCATCCAAGCCACAAAACTTCACCGTAAGATGGACATGGACCCTCCGATCACTTTGATAGGTTCAACCAATGAATTTCCCCACCAATCCTTGATAAATCAACCACACCACCAATTGCTCACAAGTCCAAACCCTTGAGGGCCCCCCTTTCTCCTAAGACAGGTAATGCTAACCCAGCAAACCTTCTCGCAGGCGTAGGAGAATTCCCGGAAATTGATGAAGTTCTTCCTCAGCTGCCACGACAAGGTTGGGCGATTAGCCAAACATGACTCGGAACAAGGACAACTCAAATCAGATTCCTGGTTCGATCTGATGTGGCAAACCTATCATTGGGACCACACCAGAGAGTCAGGAGCAGGTGTTGCGGTCGTCGTTGCGGAAGACTGTTCCCCTTCCCAACAGTCAGAGACCCAACCTTTTGCTTCACAAGGTGACAAGTATTCTGCGGTTTTGGAGCGATTGTTCATCATTCTTCATGATTCTTTCCCAACTATAGACTCTAGATGACTAATACATTGAACGGTAGTGAATTTCACAGGACTTTCCACCATCACTCGGAGGATCTGCTCGTACCTCGGGAATACCCTGGATCTTTCCTGTGCCCTGTGCGCGTATGCAGTTGGGAGGTTGCTGCTGTAGATGATCTGAACCCTTCTCCAATGCCCATATGTTGTGGCTGAACTTCCCACCCCTGTCCCTATGCCATGCGAAATCTGAGGGATCCAGGCAAGACATCCAGGAAGATGCTCACAGAGCTACTGCAGCCGAGGGCAACGCTGTGTCACCTTGGATTTCTTGCGGATCCCATCATGCTGAAACAAATGAGATATCCCCACATATTTTTGTGGCTGGCTTTCAATCAACCAGTCCAATGGCAGGTCCAAGCGGTATTGCGGTTCACAGCCTAAGGCAGCTCAGGAGATCTAGCCGAATTATGCTGAACTCATCTGAACTCGTGAAATTAAGTACATGAAAGAGCGATAAATGCGTATACAAAACCAACGAGACACAACAAAACCAACGAGACACAACCCTGAGGTCAATATAGGTCAACCATGGGACCACATGGACAGCTCAACCCCTGTCCAACGCCAAGGAAAAGTCTGTGGGTGAGCGGAGGCCATCTGATGCAGTGAACCTCAGCATTGCGACAGAGAACTCTCAAGGCTGAGATAGGGGAACACTGGCATTATCACAACTGCCAATGTCTTCCTGGTGTTCTGTGATATACAAAAACTCCAAACTTCGGATGGGGATGCAGCAAGGAACAGCTCAAATGGCTCGCCATTCTGGTTATAGCTGAGCACGTCAAGTTCAGGATCGATGCAACTGGGCTGAACTAATCCGACATGCTCATGGCTTCTCTTGATACGGTACGGACTGTGTGGGAAGGTCCATACATCGGGGTACTCCTAAACCAAATTTGTCATCCGCACGACGCACGAGGTGTAGGCTTTGGGGGTACCTCAATCCATGGACACAACCATATAGGCGTTCCTGATCCAGGCTGCATATAATCGAATTCCAAGCCAACTACAACCTCCGGCAAAAAGAGGTTCCATCTCATTTATACCAGGGTAAGGATAAGGAGCTCCATCCTTTACTCCTTTGCAACGTTCATTACATTGAGGTGCTGACTTCTTTATCATTCAGCCCTTGATGAATGCCATGTTGACTGTAGTCAATTGCTCAAATATGACAAACCAATGCGAACTTGTAAAATTCTCATTATATGCTACAGTAAGGTTTTGCAAAAACATCATGACCTCTTCAAAAAGATGCTTGGGAATGTCAATGCATACCTATATATATGCATATACATCTTCATTAGAAAACAAAACATGCCCAGAAATACTGAGTGCTAACCACCCAGTGACGTGGCGTAATCGTCATGTTCAACAACAATATACTATGGAAAGTTATTTTTAGTCATACTGCGCCAGTGTTGTTTGTCGCATTTTCTACATCCCATGATTGTTCCTTGTTTGATCAAATGGTGGTTGATCATATTTCCGGAGTTTCTTGTCCCAACCCATCTTAATTCCTGCGAGTTTTATCCCACTTGTTGTTGGTTGTCAATAGCCGTTGTGAAATTGTTGCTGAGTAGCAACTTCTGGTTCTTGATGTTTATTGTTTGTTACATCCTTCTGGTTGTGGGACATTAAATGCTATAAATGGCTACGAACCATGCTAACCACCACACGCACCCAGCTGTGCCCCTCACTGCAGTTGTAGACGTTGGACCGCCTCAGCTCCTACAAGCTCGACCTCGGCAGTCACGTGGCTGCCACCATCAGAGTAAAGTACTGGTTCTGCACCATGCAGTAGCATTCAATGAAAGCACAATAAAGATAAAGATATGGGGGGTTCTTAAAATGGAAGACCCCAATAATGGTTAGTTTATTCCTACAAACGAATAATGTTGGATGATTTGGGGATACCCTTCTTTTGAGAAACACTCTCGTAGTAGATGCATGATACTTTACATAGCATCCAATGGACTATCATGCGAATCAGTACTAATCTCTGTATAGTTGTTCATCATCCTACAAGATCAGCATGTGCCAGACTTATCAGCAACAATGGCTTGTCACCACATGGATTCTGACACTCTTGTAATTAAAGTGATCGGTCTTTCGAGCCATGGTCAATGGTGATTTGCCATGCAATGCCATGTACCCATCAGTGATAGATTCTGTATTCCTAAGTGCCAAATCAATGAGCTTTTGCTGCAGAACCAGGTCTACCAGAGATTTGATGCCCACGGAACTCACTGGGAAACCACCACCTCTTGAATGTAACCTGCCAGGCAAAGCCAGACTGGGGCAGCTGACACTACCAGTGTCATCCGCCCAAACAGCACGGATGGTGTGCCAGAGCGGCCTGGCCCAATGCGAGGAATGGAGCACATGGATGTTGGATGCTTGGCTGGTGTCTGTCCATGCATTCGATTGCTTCAGCTTCTCTGGACAGGTAAACTATCAGATAAGTGACTGCAAATGGCCAATTTGGGATAGTTTTGGGATGTCCATGCTGCAAAGAAACTCTTCGGATAATTGTCGCCAACTTGTGGCCTATCTTCTTGACATTTCATCCAGGGCCAAAAACCCAATAGAAACATCACCTGCTTGAGCAGCTGAGCACCATGCTCACTTGACCTCGCCCTTGGGGATGTTCCATATGGGTGTTCAAATCCTTGTAGCACAGAGTGTTTGTGTATGGAAGTTGCTTCAATCATCTGCCAACCTTGCCATTCAAATCATTTGCAAAACCAAAATTGCTTCATAGCTAGGAAGAACGAAGCTAGGCAATCAGCTGGAAGCACTGGCCACAGCCAAAAAAAGAATGACACAATTTTAATGGTGACATCCACCCTGCTGGTAGCACTTAGATACTTGGATACTTGCAAATTATGAACCGTAATGGCTACCGCACGCTGTCAAATCAATCCCATCAGCTACTGCCTTTCTTGCTATTCTCCAGAGTGTCTAGTTGGCTTCCTGCAACCAAAAGATCATAAGAGGGCCTATAAGTGCTGGAAAAATCTTCTCCAGACCCAATTTCAGAATCTGCTTGATTCTCTTTGGAAACCATCCCATCTCACAACTTGCCATCCCGTTTGCCGTTCGCCTGGCCTGATAAAGAACGGCAGCTGATCCTTGCAGCTCTTGTGGCTTCGACCATCCAAACGTGCTTGGCTTATGCTCTGACCGTGAGTTTCACGCACAAAACGTTTCAAGCATGATGTTTAAATGACTGCCGAAGTTCTTGTTTCAGGCGGCTTACGCATAGCTGTTTGTTTATCACTTGGCTCAGCTGGTGATTGTTTCAAACGAGATTACTAAGTCAAAATTGAAGCGCGTAACTGCATCGCAAAAAAAAGCGATTGTTGGCCTTTCCAATTTATGTCGAAGTGTCTTGCTTTGTAGCAGTAGTCTGTGAAGCCTGTCATCTTACGTGTCTTTGACTCATGATCCATCTTTGACACTGGGGTCCCCACAAGAAACCGCACGTAGCTGGACGGGCCGGGATTGCTAAGACCTCAAAAAATCCAAGCACCCCTGTGAGTGTCAGTAACTTAGCTGGTACGACAAAGATTGGTGGCTTCCCCAGTAACAGAATTCATTACATGTGTGGAAAATCCCATCTCTAGCCAGTTCTTTCCTAACACTTTTGATCTATAAAGTGCCACCTTTTGAGGAATTGGAGGAAATTGAATTAAACAGAGCAAATTTGATGTAACCGGGCAAACTGCTTCAATGACCAGGTCCAAGTCAACATCTGAATCTATAAACTTGAAACACACTACCAGCGCTCTGCCAGGGGAGAAAAAGAAAGCTGCTCCTTGGGTGCCTGAAATCAACCCCAGTCCATTAATTATTGGGTTTGTCGGCGATGCCAACCATCGTTCCAAGCCGTTACACTTCAGTCAGTCAAGCGACGAAGCAAATAGCGGCCATGTGTTCGCTCACTGCGGCCTTCCTTGCTGTTTCAAGGTGGGGATACAGAACAATCACTTGAGTGCACCATGTCAACTGAACGATGTGGACAAATCAGCTGCCGAGAATCCAACAACCAAACAGATGGGTCTGTCCAATTGTGGCAACCTCCATCACAAAAATAATCACTTATGGTAAAACCACAATTGGGGGGTATATCATTTTCTTGAAGATTGCCCCATGAGCTACTTGTCGGGTACTGGTGCAGTGATTTAACAGGGAAGGACAAAGGAGGACAAGCCCTCAGATCTCTCTTCTTCGAATGCCAATAAGCAAGCTGCGAGTCAACCTCACTCAGATTTTACCGAGGTTGAGAGGGTTCGAGGAACAAACAATAGAACTAGTTTGAGAAAGAAAGTAGAAACAGTATGAAAGCGTATGAAGTGGTGGCTGAAAAATTGCAGGCACACTTTGTTTTGGCTTTTCTACACTCGGCACGCTGAGATCGTATCTCACACTCAGGTGCTGGTCAATACTCACTCTGCTTGCCATTCAGAAAGACTCTCTGCAAAAAAGCTAAGTGCCAGAGCCTGAGGCGACATTGATGGCATCCCGATCCCTGATCAGATCTAGCGCCTTGGAGGCCTTAGAGCGGACTTGGTTTGATCACGACACATATTGTCAAGCTTCGCTTTCTGCTTCTGCTCAATGCTGGAGTCAAAGGAGTTGAAACCTGCTCGGCCGTACCTGTCAATTCGAAACTCGTCACTGATCCGCACATATTCCGCTTTTCCAAAAATATCTTTCAAGGTTTGACGACACTTGGCATCAGTCTTCACACGTCGAGCCAGCATGTCTTTCAAAATTGGCTCAATCTCTCCGACTCGGTTCAATCTGGACAAGCAATGGAATGCCTGAGTGTATTGCAACACATCGGGCGTGAAACCAGCAGACTGCATTCGCTGAAATGTTTCCAGAAACCCATGCATGTTCCTGGCTCTGAACCAAGCTTTCAGGAGCGTTCGATAGGTCCATGCAGTCGGCTCAAGATTCAACAGCAACATCTCCTCGAAGTACTTTTGTGCAAGCTCTGGGCCCTTTATTTCGGCTGCTGCATTCATCATGGCTGTATATAGGATTGCGTCTGGCTCTACATAGGCAGCTCCCATCTTTTGAAGGACGCCTTCCTTGAGTTGCGCACAACCAAACAACACAAGCAAGTACTGACTTGAAAGTGGGCGAGTCTCAAAAGATCTGGATCCCATACCCAAACTCAAGAAAACAGGATGCTAAGAAATGATCCAGTCAAGAAGAAAGTCCCTGCTGTATCTGCCTCCCCCTTGGAAGACTTGCGAGGAACAGAAACTGACATGGTTCATCTTGTGTTACTCCTTCAATGTGATGAATTGTGGTATGCAAGTTTAGCCTGACTTACTTACTGTAGGAAGTCCACAGGGTTTAAGAGGGCGACAATCTAGTAGTGTGGATCAGGATGGGTCGCATTCAAATCCGACAATGTCAGCACCGAGCGGATCAGATTGGGTCCAGGTTTCTGCGGCCTGAAGATCACCAGACTTCTTTGCTCCATTGATCAAGCTTGTGTAATCCCTCACACTCGGTTTGATGTTGGCATCCTCCATCCGTCCAAACCACTCCAAGGCTGCGCGATACCCTTGCTCAGAATTTGCCGCCGCAGTAAGCATCTTGGTTGCCAGATCGAACAAGGCCATCCGTGCATTAGCTTCCCTCCTAGAGAACATAGGTTCCACACCCTAAGAATGACTGTTTGGGAACGGTTGAGGAGCAAACCATTCATGGACACCCTGGCAAGGACAGCTTGTCCATGGTATGCCTCTTGTCCTTCTTGATTTCAGTAGCGAGGGATACTATCAACATGATTCCCTCGTTGGTTGTATGATCTTCCCCCGCTTGAGACTGCAGCCGCAGGCGCGAATGATGTATGTAGTGTTAGTTAGAAAATAAAAAGCTTCCCATTTGAATTGCCCAGCTGCTGTTCCCCACACAATACTGTTTGGCTTCAAGCCATCTCTTTGCATCATGGTGAAATACTTTTCGGCACGTTGCAAGTCTCCTGTTCGCGAAATGGCCGCCAGCCATGCCCCATAAGCCACATCGTCAGGTTTGATTCCTTTTTCCTGCATTTCCAGGAAATATTTCTCTGCCTTCGCAATTTGCTTCTTCTTGGCAGCAGCAGAAATCATAGAGGTGTAGCTTTCCAGGGTTGCATTTAAGTCATACTCCTCAAACTTCTTGAACCAAAGTGTCGCTTCCTCGACTCGACCAAGGTTTGCAGCTGCTTGAATAACGGTGGTGATCGTGGAAGCGTCAACGACAAAATCACCTGGCTGCTGACGGCAGTTTGGCCAACCCCACAACATCCCATTTGGACAACTAAGCAAAATATCTGCAAAACCACCACCAAGTCGCTGTGGGCACGGAGCTCTTCAAACCACTTGGCTGCCTTCTTAAAGTCACCTTTCAAAGAAGCCTGGTGCATTTGGTGCAAGCCGTCTGCGAAGCAGGTTGGATGCTTCCTGCGACGCCAGCTGGCAAGAAAGAATCTCATACAAAAGGGTTTTCTTCATTCTGCCCTTCGTAATTACAATATATGTTTGGGGATTTTTTGGAAATTACCCAAAAGATTGCATGTGAAAGTATCGTGATGTCAAGTCACCCCCGAGGAAGTCTGAAGCCGAGTCAATTGCATCAATATTGCCGGGTTCTATTCCTCCGCCAAAGCCCTGCCAAAGCCGTTAGACTCTGTTGCCGTCATTGTCCGATCAATAAAAGGACAAGTAATTCACAAAGGACCTAGGAACCAGAGTGGCTATCCCGCCTTTAACATTTGCTGGCTTGGGACCATAATATGCCGGCGTTGCAAGTCTGACTGAGGAATTGGCGCGTTTTCTGCAAATCACGCTTCGTGCATTCTGCAGATCTACTTAAAAGAAAAAGTCCCCCTCTGCTGACCGATTTCTGATTCTTACTGACACAGGTTATGATTCAAGCAATAGGCATGTGCCACACCTGTGTCACTCAATTTTTTCTTCTAGGCCATGGTCACCTGATGTCCGAAACCCTGCTCTGTTGATGATATGATGCTGTGACACACACATGCTGTGACACGCCTTGTACTTCTGGGGCCTTGCAGCGCTCGAGCACGCCTTGCTTTCTCCATGCGCCGACCCTCACCGCGCGCTTGCCGCGCAACTCTGCTGCAGCCAAGTCGACCAAGGCGTGCGAAGCCTCACATTGAAGTGGCCGGTCTTGGCTTAGCCCCGAAGACACCGGTGGAACCCACAAATAAAGGATCTAGGGGAAAAATCGACAAGCATGAGTGATGAACATCAAGTCACCTCAAGCCAGCGAACCAGGAACAAGTGGTGAACTAAGTTTGGGTAAGTAAACTAAGATCTGCCGACTCCGTGTCTTTGGTGACTGCAACGTTGGGCCTGAGCATTTGTGTACAAGATTGCCCTTTCCCGTAGGCGGTATACAGAATTGGAGCTGGCAGGGATATCATCCACCAACACATCAACATGGCAGTCGGCACAAGTAGAATCACGACAGGAAACCCGCTAAAAGCACTCATGCCCGCAGTGGTCATCAAAATCAACCGGCACCAAGGAAACACTTGAAGACTGATAAGATATTTCAAGATGACATAGATCTGGGGCACCAAACCCGGTACAGCACGATCAGTACGGTCACCCTTATGAGCGTCCCAAAATTTGCCAGGAATGGACTGAATGGTCTCGGCTGAGATCTTCACCACCCCGAGTAGCAAAATCTGATCGCGACCCATCCCCACATCTACACACCGGGCGTGAAAGGACACAAATCAATTGACTTAGCGTGTGGGCTTTGAATCAAGCACATGCTTTCAGAGTCCTGGAGAAGATGCTTGATTGAAAATTGAAAGACATGTTCGCGTTTCCTGCATTCTGGTGCCTAAAGACTGTGCTCAAATGAAAACCAGGCCTTCCAAAAAGGTTGGCTTCATAGTCCACAAAAGCAGCGCCAAAATCCACAACCATGCTGTCTTCGCCATGGCCAGAATGACAAAGTGTCTGGGATCGACTTTGGGAATTCAGAATCTGCCCAAGAGCCGAACTGATGCAGTTCACTTTGGTATGCTTCGTTATCAGCTCAGTGCGTTTGCAGCTCTTGTGCACCCGGAAAGAGACCGATAAAGATTCCAGTTCATCAGTCTACAGATTCTTGGAAGCTTCACTTTGGGAGTGCTGGTTCCCGACTTTTGTGTTGCAACTACAGCATCCCCGTTTGCCACCACCCCAGCTCAGCTGCTCCTGTGAAAGCATGTCACGCATCACACGAGGCCGGCCCATGCTACTGTCGCCAGAGGCCCATGGGCCACCTGGGAGCCAGTGGAATGTATGTCATTCTTTGATATTCTTTGGGGTTTGCAGAGAGCCTAAAACGTAGCCAGGATATGCCCTTTTGTGACTCATGTTGTGAACCATCTGGGATGCGAACATGCACCAAGAGCGCAGCTGAAGGTTAAGACGGATTCTAGGGGATGACTGCGGGAATGAAGACTGACTTCAGTGTGAGCGGTCATGTCATCTGAACTGAAAGAGGACCGGATATGGCTCCAAAAAATGCTCTCGATCAACAATTCAGTCAACCTCAAGCAACCAGATAACTATGGCTCCAAATCTCTTCCTAGCCCCTCCTTCAAAAGACTAACTGGATGCCGCCAGGCTCCCAAGCTCCCTTTCAACCACCAGTTCAGAACCCCCAAAGGACAATTGAAACCAACCTTTGGACTGCAAGGGGTACGAACCTTGGATTGAAACCAACCTGATCCTCCAACAGGTCGCCCTGCAAGGCGATTTGGATTCTGAGGTTCCAGCTAAAGAACCTGGAAGCGATCGGGCATGCGTCCAAACATGCAAGTGCTTTCAGGGAGTTTGCTTGCACCAGATTGTTCTTAGCAGGAAT
>VSDK01026204.1:168244-177864 GCA_009767595.1 Symbiodinium kawagutii | reverse complement strand
CGTTTTTGCAACGTCGCAAAATCGACGACAGTTACACGTTTTGTGAAATGCATCGAATCCCTTGCGCCTGCCACGGATTCCTAATGCCCAAGAGGGACAAAAGTGAGCTTTCCCTTGCGCCTGCCACGTAAAATGCACATGGATCAAAAAATGGACACGGCACGCAGGCGAGAACGCAGCTCCGGAAGAGAGGTGCCGCGGCAACAGTTTCGTGCGAGGCTTCTGTCGAAAACGGAAGATGAGGGAACGTTTTTGACGAAAGGGTCAGCGAATTAGCCGCGCGCGAGCGAGCACACCTGGATCTACACCAGGAGCTTTTCCCTTACCGTAAGAACCCCTATAGTGCACACACTGTTTGGGGAAAAAAAAACATGGTACCTGTTGCAGCCAGCTTGGATCAATCTGCTTGAGAAAATTCACTGCTGTAGATTGCCTTCACTGTCCTTCCCTCCAAATCCTGAGTCGCACCTCCAGTGTGATGTTGGATCCAATCCACGGGCCTCTTCAGAGATGAACATCTGGTCCGTGGTGGAATGATACATCCATATCAATGGTTATGAATGGTTAATAGGGACCAATCATGGCTAATCAATGATCAACGATCTGATTTTGAAGCAGTTGGTTTACGACAAGAGCAGGGGAGCAACGAAGGGATTGGTGTTGATTACACCCATTAAGATCCATCAGTTCATAAACCACCAGCCATTGAGGGATAACTCACAAGCTATCGACCAGGTAAACTGGGGTGGTTTATGAACCAATGAATCTACCGATTATCATCTGACTAATCAATGACTCATCTGATTGATATTGAAGCAGCAAGGTAACCAAACGTCACACCACGAACAACGAGCAAGTGGTGGTTATTGCAGGGGCTCCTGACCCGTTCCCAGAATGCTCGCACCGGACAACATCACTTCCTACTCGAACATGCCAACAGCATTGCTGGATCGGCCCTTGTCACTGGCCTTGGGCTTTCTAAGCATCCTTGGGCTTTCTAAGCATCGAAAGCAATGGCGGCTTGGAATTGTCATCTATCTGTTGCTGTTGCGCATGTTTAAGTCGGCCAGCCTCAAGACCTTGCCTACTCGCTTCAAGCGGTAATTGGGCCAATATACGCTGAAGAGACTGAAGATACGCAAATTACTCAATCTATATATATATATACATATATTAACGTATATCAACTGATCAATAATGATAAAAACAAAAACTAAATCATTCGCTACTCAATTTGATTACATAATTCCGTCATCATTTCCAGTCTCCAGTTCCTGGTCGCCTGCAGTGAGGCGAGCCGGGAACAGGAGACCGCCCGAGTCCCATGGGCCGCGCCTGACCATCAAGCCCAAGCGAGTTGATTTATCCTCCTCTGACTCACGCGGAGGCAAAGCATTCATGGGAAAGTCGTTGCCTTACGAGGCAGTTCGCAGCCCGTGGCCGCAGTTTGCCCGTAGCTTGTCACCATTTACAAATATCACCTTCAGAAACAGACCAGATGATATGAGTGCTACTATCGGAATTGTGCTTCGCTTCATTGAATTGCTCGAAAGAGAAATGATACAGAAAAGCTATGTCACAATGTGCACCCCTCAATTTTTGTACATCCCTGCGTGATGACAAAGTCACCAACAGCAGAGGTTTTGTTGAGTGCTAGGGAGTATGACCTGGTTGGGGGATTTCTCCAAGCAGTGTGACAATCCGAGATTCTCCTCGTGCGAGAGGAAGTTTCAAAAAGCAACCCAAAAAAAACTCAGAAAACTCGCAGATTGTTGCCAATGCCCAGTTCTGACAAGCAAACTGTGACCAGAAAGCACACTAGGTGACACTCAGGTCAGAACAAAACAAATCCGGATACTGTATCCAGCTATGTCAGCTCCTGCATGGTATGTACTCAAAATATACATCTATCTGTATGTGTATATATATATATATACCTGTACTTTCTATCAACAACTACATTAACAATCATTAATAATCATTAAAACACACACATACTGCCCTTCCTATCCCTTCGGATCTTCTAGTTGGTTGCTGCCTACACTGTCCAGGTGACGAGGCCACAACAGCATTCCCAGCTGGTCAAGTTGCACATACCTCCGTCGCAGTACATATGTCCTGCCACGGCAGCGCCACTGCATCCATGAAATCTTAGCATAGCTGGTTTATACCGAGGAATTTTGGTGAATTCCAAGGACCTGGCAGGTCAATAGAAATGGAACCTGAGCACTCACCTTTCAGTTGACATGGTCTTGGCCAAATCACCCAAAAAAGTTGAAAGATTCGAGCTTCCCCCCCAAAAAAAAGAACGACCCTTCAATCAGACAGCTTTCTGTGTTCATCCAGTAAGCCATCTGAAAAACTTCACTACCAACAGTTAGGGTCAACAAGAATAATCAGAGTCCGTCATGGTCATTTCGGATATTCGACAACAAAATTACAACGGATCAAGATTTCGAAGTCTCAGAATCTGCTGATGGCCACCTGGAAAACCCACAGAATCTGCTGACGCCCACCCCCCCCCCCCCCCGGTATTGCAAGGGTTCCATCAAGCCCGGTACCCCCATGGACATCCGCACGGCCACCCGCACGGGAAGGTCGGGGTCCGTCTCAGGGGTGAAGCGACGCTCCTTGCCGCTGTCCAACTCACAGGCCAAGATCACCAGGCGTTTGCCTTGGACTCCAGGATGGAAGAACAATACAAATGATAGTGACAAAGGAGCAATATTCATATTGGATAGTATATCAAGCATTAACGATAGTGGGTATACATGACAATTAATGCTTAATAATCACAATGATATACATATTCAGCATTAATCATAGTGGAAGGACAAAGGATATCAAAAATCATATTTACAATCATAAGAACCATAATGATCTATATACAGTATTTAGGAAATCACATATTCTACATTTATACTCGTGCATAAGAAATGATACATTATGATTAATTATGATACATACATAATTCATAATCATAATCAAGTAATTAAATAATTAGATATATAAGAAATCCTAGGGTATATCAAATATGCACGGGGTCTTGGAAGTGGGATCAGGTCGAGCAGTGGTCATGTTGGGAGTTCAAGCAAAAACGGGGCGATAGCACTTCACACGAAGAAAATGGCTAGGCTGGCGAAGGGATTGAAAAATGGATCCACAAATCTTTGCTACGCCCAAGCCCACTATACTGATCCTCTTTGTCAGGGAAAGCATCCATAATTGCGGGGTACCATTACGGACACACCCTGTCTCATGTCACGCTGGATCACCTGTGAGTAGCTCGCTGGGCATGGCTGGGTGCTGGGTGCTGCTCCAAGAGTCCAAAGCGATTCTTCACAGCCCCTAGTGAAATGTCTGCATCTCCGCCTGGGTGAGCTCCCAAAAATACAGTGGACAATGGATAGTGGGATTAGATGTGATTAGTGGTTTATAAAGATGGATGATTCAGTGATAATAAAGAGTAATGCATAATGAGATTAATCATTACTGGTTGATAGTGGTGGTTGTCCTCGGGATTCAGCTAATACAGATTGATGCGCAATGAGATTAATCATTACTGGTTGATAGTGGTGGTTGTCCTTGTCCTCAGCTGGTTCAATGTTTTGGATCTCCTAGAAGAAATACAAGGGTTCTCAGCAAGAACAACTGGGAACAACACGCTCTAAATCAAATGACTAATGGGTGTGCCCCCAGTCGTCGGTGAATAATTAATCAAGTACTATCCATGGTTAAGTCCCAATCATTATATAATCATTGCAAAAAGTTGTCATAACTCGCGATATGGCACGGTTGCGCGACACAGCACGGTTGTTGTTGCTCCAAACTCTTCATTATGGGTTTCCCAACACTCGGTTAGTGACAGCATCAGAAGGCAAGGAGTAGGTAGAAAATCTGAAGCCCCACAGGCGATGGCAATGTAACTATCTTTAACTTCCTGAACGGCTGCCATACTGGAGGAAAGGATGGAATCTGTGACAATCTGCAGCTGGCAGAGGTATCTCAAGACCTGCTTCCAGACGAGCAAAGCTTCCGCACAGTTATCATAAGTAGGGTTTCTCAAATAGGGATCCGCAAAAATGGTTGGTTGATTCATATAAATGGTCAAGAAGTGCAGTAGATGATCTGGGGATACCACTATGACTTGAGAAACCACCAAGTAAGTATCCGATACAATTAGTTCACCACTGACTACGGAAAATACAATGCACTCCCCTGGTAAGTTTGCTCTACACTCACAGATCCGGACATCCGTTGACTATCCTGAAAAAAAGGCATTCCTTCGAAGGCAGTTTATCCCAGGTAGTTTATTCCTGAAACTGAATGTTTTGAGTTGTTGGAAAAAAATATGTCATATCCAGCTTGCCACATAATGTAGTTAGGCCATGTTGGGCCGAGATGAACACCCAAACAGAACGGAAACAGAGTTCGGACAGCTTTCTTTCCTTGGTGGGCCGTGCTTACCACCTCAAAATTGGGTTCGCACTTTCCTGAGTGACACAGAAAATGTAGATACAGCAAATCGATATGAATGACTTCTTCATCTCCCTCCCACCCCACCCCGGATAAAGCACACCAGGTAACATTTCTGCTTCAGAGCCTGTCCAATCATGTCCTCCAGAATGTAACCACTGTTGAGTCCAGGCCCAGTGCCATCTGCCGGTGATGGCGCTACTCAGAATGTGTGGTCTGCAGCAGGTTGTGTAGCATATCCAATGAGAAACATGTGTTCTCTGATCATGTTTGGGTGTTGTATTGGGATCTATGCATTCAAACTATCTGTACATTGGGTGATCTTCATTTTGGGCGAAACATGTGTTTCATGGTTTGCACTTCAAAGACTTCATCATGGAGCAGCAGTACCCTCAAATACTCTCGAGACATCTCCCCAACAGTTCTAGACGGCAAGGCAGTGGCAAAGGCATCAAGTTCGAGAAGCAGTTCTTGGGGATAGAACCGCCCTTTCTGAAAGTGGTCAAGCTTGCTGAGAAGCACATGGACGCTGTAAGGCAGGCTTGGCTATTCAGTGACCGGAGAAAAAACACCAGAGTTGCGACCCTCTTGTGATCCAACATAGCAATGGATAATCCACCAATTGTAGATGACTTTCCTGTGGGCAATGGTACTTTTTCATTGGCAGATCACCAGAGTGTACACCCTGCTTCCATCTGCTTCCCAGCATGCTGTGCCTGCAACGCAATCCAGCACAGCTGCTGCAGATGAGCCTAGGAGGCTCTTCACCAAACATTGCCTAGGCTGCGATCCCAGTGACGGGATCGAGGGCCCAGCACGATTCATTTCTCTCCAACATCTGAGACATTCACATTTCGGGCATTCATAAACTAAAGCATGAGTCATGAAGCCGAATGAAGCCGAATGAAGCCAAGGCGAAACAAGATCCAGGGAAATGAATTCATATGTATTTTTACCCCGAATTCCTGAGAAGAACATCTATTTTGATGGACAAAACCTCTTCATTCTGACAAACGTCATTGCTATCAATGACCCCCTGTATTTACTGTATCTGGCTTTTGCCCGCGCAAATTCATACGGGCACCATATTCTATCAAATTCTCAGGTGCAATTCGGAACACAAAACGAGGAGCGTTGAGCCTCCGCCATTGCCTACGGTCCCCCAGAAAATCGGGGGCATCCCCAATGGTCATCAGTGGCTCATGAGGAGCATCCGGGCATCCCCTAATGATGGTACATAATGAACTACCACGACTTTGCCAACAAATATTGCCAACTCTACCAAGCAGTTTGGTTGCTTGTTCTGTCACTCTTGGGGCTGTTGGTTGTACCAGGTACTCTTGGATAACTTGCCACCAACCCAAACACTTGGTACGAGTCGAAACCCCAAAGGTCCCTCAAAGATAATCATATAGATAGCTGAGGATCCTAACAAACATAGCAATCCTGGGGATGTTCACCAGACCTGTGGTCCGGCCGCCAAATGAGCAGGAGCAGTTTCTTGTGGATTGCTTCTGTCGTACCCATTTTAAGCTTCAATCCCGATAGAGAGATGGATCAAAAAAAATTGGGATGCATCAAAAAAAATTGACGAGGAAGGATCAAAAAAAAACTGACAGTTCAAAATACAGGGAAACGGTGGCGTTTCGAGAAGCAAAGGCTATCAAAAAAAATTGACAAGGATCCAAAAAAAATTGACAAGGATCAAACATTTGCATGCTATTTGCAACATTTTGGAACTAGGACCTTTCATTTTGCATGCTATTTGCAGCATTTTGGAACTAGGACCTCTCATTTAGCATGCTGCTTGCTGCATTTTAGAGCTAGGACCTTTCATTTTGTTTGCTATTTGCAGCATTTTGGAGCTAGGACCTCTCATTTAGCATGATATTTACAACATTTTGGAGCTAGGACCTTTCATGTTTAGCTTCCTTGCTTCCTTCCTTCCTTCCTTGCTTCGTTGCTTCCTTCCTTCCTTCCTTGCTTCGTTGCTTCCTTGCTTCCTTGCTTCCTTGCTTCCTTGCTTCCTTGCTTCCTTGCTTTCTTGCTTCCTTCCTTCCTTCCTTCCTTGCTTCCTTCCTTCCTTTCTTCCTTGCTTCCTGGCTACAATTTCTTTTTTGATGCATCCCAATTTTTTTTTGATGCATCCCAATTTTTTTTGGTGCATCCCATTTTCTTTTGATCCCTCTCCCATCCGGATAGGTCATGAGTCGAAACAATGCTGAAACACGCTTGCCATACTTCTTTAGTACCTCTCCGCCGGTACGTCAGTAGCTTTTGAAATAGGAAGGGCGCTGTTGCTGTGTAACAGTCAACCTCTGGCTGTTCCTAGCAAGAGGCTAAGCTCCAATATGTAGATTATGTCCCTGCAATGTGACACAGTTTCCATACATAGTGTTGGCCATACCCAACCAATATACTTCTGTCGTCTTGATAACCCCAAGTCTTGCCGCGCTTGCTTCCAACTTTGTGTTGAGAATCTATATCATCTGTTTAGCCTCTAGAAATTATGTACCTCCACTGCTGGTTTCCCCATTAAAGGCTATGAACTGGGATGGTTAGTACCACCATGGCGAGAGTCGGACAAATCTATTGGTTGCTACCCAGCAAAATCAACCCAGCACGACTCGGGGTACCAACATCGGCGAACAGGGGGATGTCTCGTCTGCGACAACCTTCGCCGAGCAACAGCTGTGTGGCCAAGATTCTCACCTAAAGCAGCGAATCAAACACGGTGGATTCGATTGAGCCAGTTTGGGGGCCCAAAAAAATGGTTGGTTTACTAATATATGGGTGTTTCTCAACATGGGGGACCTAGAAATGGCTGGTTTATTACCATTCATGATTCAAAAAGGATGATTGAGGGTACCCCTATTTTGAGAAGCCAGCACATCATAAATGGCTAATATCGGATGATGTAGGGTGCCCAAATTTTGAGAAAGCACCAAATGGCTGTGTTCCTGAAGGATGACAATCATAGCCTAAGGAGAATGATGATGCTGAATCGTTCATGGTTAAGAATGCTGGTTCATCATGGCTACCAAGCGATAATGACACTGCACAAGACCGGTTGATGATTACGAAACTGGTGATGATCATGATGACGATTGGACATGACGATTGGAGAAAAGGATTGCCAGGACACCTGTGCCAAATGGGTCAGCACGAGCTACTGTAACGATCGACAACTTCGAAGCTATTGACAACTGCTAGCGGGATAAAATGGGATCAGAGCCCAACCAGGGTCTTGACCCACTCTGTTGCTCCAGTTGTAGACCTTGGATGATCCAGCCCCACGGTTCACCGACTCATCACCTTGCGTATCGTTGCGGGCAAGAAACCAAAGAGCCCAGTTCTGGAAGCGCCAACTTGTAGAATGGCATCTCCTCAATCCTGAGAGCAGCACCATCCATTGCTACCATTACCATCCATTACCACTACCAAGAAATTACTCATTGCAAGTGACTTAATTAAGTCATATCGTTTCTGATCCTGGTGCTGAATGGACGAAGCTGACGACATGGTGCCGATTTTCTCAAACTCTCTCAATTAAATCGAACGATTTCAGGTCTTCCATTTCAGAACATTTCGGAGTGTCAGTCTTCAACGCAAAATATTTAGCAGTCATTACATCCACCACTATTACAACTATTAATATCATTGTTTGTATTGACAATTACAACAACTACTAATATCAACCACCCTTTGACCATCCATGAACCATCTATTAACCATCCATTCACCATCCATTCACCACCACCATGGAGTCAGATGGGCAAAAAAGGCTAGCCAACCACCGTGGAGTCATGTTCCCACCTGGTGACATCTCAGGACCAGCTTCAGTCGAAAGATATCTTCAGCGTCGCAGCCGATCGCGAGCATGGCGGCCACCACAGATCCAGCTGAAACGCCTCTGTGCTTTTCAGGCTCCAAGGAGTCACAGGTCAGTTGTCAATATGGAAAAACAAATGTTATGCTTTAAGTATATGTATTTGGAACACATAGATATATATATATATATATATATGTATACATATTTACACATACATACACGTATGGAAATATACATAAATACGTATACCTATATATCTATACATAATTATGTGTATATATATATGTATATATGAATGTATGCATGTTATCGTTCTTCCTGATTTGTCGGTTTCAATTCAATACAGGACTCTGCATGAATTGGGATAGGCCGAAGCTTCGGGATGAAGTCCAAAATCAAAAAGACAACCCGCCCAACCCCTTGGCAGAGGATTCCTTTATGATGCTTAAGGCCGGGCACGTAACAATTCCCGTTATACATTGGGTGGTACTCTCTGCTAAAAAAGTGGAAGCTCAAAACCACCATTTGCTATAGGTAAACCAGCTGTATCCAACTATAAATGGTGGATTTTCCACTTCCAGGTGGAAAGGCTCTGGTAAACTAACCTATATCAAGCTATATCCAGTTACAACTGTATGCCCCCAACAAACTCATCATACCTTTAGTGTTTGAGACGCCAGAGCTCCACGACGGTCAGCGCACCTGCGATGGTCTTCAACTTCCTGATGCCGCACAGATTCTCGGAAGCCAACTAAAATCAAACAATCGACAGAGGAAACTAAACAGTTAACATGACAGAGGAATCAAACAACAAACTTTCACTTCACATGTCACAACAATTGACTGAGGAAATGTGCAAGTGATAATCTCCAAAGAACTGGATTACAATTTTTCATGTCATTGATTCGATATAAGTGTCCCAACAATAAACCGGATAGCGTAAGCGATGGCTATGGTTGTTGCTGATATTCGTACTACTGTGTTTCAAACGTTGCTGCGCATAGACAAACGCAGCGCTGGACTCGGACACTGCTCCACTGGCTGCCGGAGGAGGAACTAACTGTATAGAAATCAAATTCTGACAAAACGAAAGGTTGGGAAAGAGGAGGGTCCGCAGCAACATGGTGGCTTCTCAAAAAGGGGTACCCAAAAATCATCCCATGCTAGGGGTTCCCAATTTGAGAGACACCAATTTTGTCAAGAGCTAGACTTTCAACACAAGTGAAATCAGGATCGCTCTTTGATGGCTGCTTGAAGAGCAGTGAAAAAAATTGGCCATTTCGCCTAATCCCAAGCGAGGGAAACAGTGTGC
>VSDK01026204.1:158244-163244 GCA_009767595.1 Symbiodinium kawagutii | reverse complement strand
CCTGCAATACATGACTCATGACAAACATATTTGGAGTCTGTGCTCTCAGAGATGAACCACACGCAACACTGTCTTCTCTCAGCAAAGTCACGTGCGCATTGAAGTTGGGGGCAGCCCCCACATCCACTGAGGCTACAATTTCCTCTGCCACCTGCAGACATACAGGTGGCCAAGAGACAGAAGTAGACGACAACAACAACAACAACAACAACAACAACCTGAGGTTCAAGTCATAAATATCATATAATGGTATTATTTTCTGTTTTTCGAATACGTCCTAAATACACAAATGTTGCTATCATTTTGCGATGTAGTTGATCCATTTGCCAACAATCAAGGCAAAGTGGAATCAACCCAAAGCATGTCAAATGTGGGCCTCTTGACTACTCCCAGAAGAAAGACTGCAACGATAGTTGCGTAAGGACTTGATAGTTGGGGCTATTTACCAAAGGTGGGCACCAAAGGTGGACACCAAAGGTGGATGGCTTACAACAAATGCTGGCTAGGATCGCACTGAATGATAGCGCATGCACCATTGCACTTGTCAGTTGGTTGCTACTGTCAACCAGAAATTTCAAACGCAATCACATGAAGCCTTTCCGGGAGCGAGGAGGTGCAAATAGTATCATTTTGGTGTCATCAAGCTTCCAGTAAGTCGACTATTTGGACATCTGTTCTTGAGGAATATTGGATATCATGAACGGTGTGCATGAAATCATCTTGACAATTCTGGTTCTAAAATCGCAACGATTGATTCTGAAACAATACCGTTTGCACAAGCTATCTCCAATATTGAGAGATTTTCCGCAAATCATTCCCAGTGGGGTGATGGCTTGAATCGCACTTCGGCCACATTGGAATTGTGCATAAATCGTGTGGTCATTTCAATGTATTGGTTTCTTTGCCAAATGTTGCCTTTTTCGGATGGCGTTCCAAAAAAATGATTGACATTTCCAAACCATATAACCCCAAATATGGCAATCCCATCTGAAAAATCCTTCTGAAAACTCCTGGCTTTTTTCAGCTTGGCTGCACCTGCCGACGTCGTTGCATCGCACCCGGACAATTGTGATCGAAATAACTCTTGGCGTTGGTCTCCCAGGCCTGCTGGGTTCCGTGGTGCCAGAGACTAATCTTGGTGACCTGTGACGGGACCTGTGGCCAGACCTGTGGCTCTGTTTGTGGTTTTGGAACTGGGGTTGTTGTATCTTGTTGTTTTTTTTGGTTATGCCCATGTGGTTGACGGTGAGTTCTGCTTCTTGCTCGCTTTCGTTGCCATTGCAACTGATCATGCCATTGGCACTTGCTTTCGCTATCACAAGCATTGGGAAGAAAGGCCTATGGCATGTGCTACTGGATGGGAGAACTGCCACATTAGTCCATGCATCGTGGGCACCAAAACCGGATTGGGATATTGGGATGGGATGCCGGGACAGCCATGGATACTCGATGTATGACTTGCAGCCCATGCGGTTGAAGAACCCGGAGCCCCGTCATACTTGTGCATTCGGTGTCCTCATCAGGGAAGAATTCGCAGGCTTCTGTGGCTTTCCGAGTTTTCTTCACACGGCGGTACCCTCCATAAAAGGCAGGAGGAAGAATTATACCTGGGCCATGGATCCATGGGATCCCCTTTTGCGTCTTGTCATTTGCTTTATAGACAGCGCTCAAGACCTACACTGGTGGGCAGATTACTCATGATAACCTTCCATGTACAAGCAACAGGCGGCAATCACAAGGATATATGCAATCCAGGGCTTGGGGGAGCAAACAAAAAATCACAACGACGAGGACGGTTTCGACGACGGCGACGACGACGACGACGACCACAACAACAACGACAACAGCAACACCACCACCACCACCACTACCACCACCACCCCCTCCGCCACCACCACCACCACCACCAACAACAACAACAACAATCAGCACGACAACAACAGCAACAACAACAACAACAACAACAACAACAGCAACCAGGACGACAACAACGACAACGACAACGACAACGACCACGTTCACGACCACGACCACGACCACGACCACGACGATGGTGACAGGAATATACTGTCAGTGATTCGTCGGCCAGAATTCTCCACTGAAATCCAATGACTTTTTGACATGTGTTTCCATGTGATACTACGAGCTCATTGTCATCCTGCTGTTATGTTTTCTCATTGCAGCCATCATATCACCATGATTAACCCTACATCCATCATCATCAGTCTCAGTATCCTTATCACAACCATCCTAATAGTATCCTAATCATCATCATCATCATCATCATCATCATCATCATCATCATCATCATCATCATCAATCATCATCATCATCATCATCATCATCATCCTTGTCGTCGGCGGCGTCGTCGTCATCGTCGTCGTTGTCGACGTCGGTGTCGTCGTCCTAGCCAGCATAGAGACATCGTAGCATATCGTAGCCGTCCTAGTGACCATCCTCATGACCAGCGTCATCCAAAGGCCGAAGCCAGACCTTGCCATAGCCAAGCTGCAGAGAAGAGTAACGGATCTGAGCCATGCAAACAGCGCGACCATCCTGAGCCCGCACTTGAGACCCAAAGGTATATGATGATTACCCAAATGATAACCACATGAGAATAATGCTGGTGAATCACTGGTGAATGTCAAGGAATTTTATCTGACATCATTCATATGTGATCATTATTCATATGCTAATGATCATTAGAATAGATATCGTATCATATTGTACGTTGTTATACATGTTTCTAGATAGCTAGATCATGAGCTGATATCAGAGCCCCGCTCCTTTGCCACTTCCAAAGCTTGCGATTGGCGCTCAACTATGCTTCCAAAAAAGAGTGGTTGAGCCAAGAACAGTTGAGCCATCATCGGTCTTTTATGATGGTGCTTTCTGAATATTGGGAACCTCAAACTGGATGATAACTGGGGTCCCCTATGCTGAGAAACAGCCAAAAACGAATGTCCGAAGTCTGTACCCAGGGTGAACATCCCGAAACAGAATGGCCTTTGTTGGAATATTCACCTACCCCCATATCACGGTACAACGACGAGTATACTTCCTCTGTCGTCCACCTCCAGGATGGGGCCTAACACCCAAGCACGGGGCACTAGACCATGAACAACGACTAGTGTACAAAGCAATTGAACGGCTAACAATCAAGAACGACACATAATCACTATAAACGGTCATGAACTTCATGAACCTGTTGATGATGCTAATCGATTGATGGTAAACTACCACAAATAAGCATCATAAGCTGTGAAATGGATTAAAGAATCGTAAATCATTGACTAGTAAGCATCAAATCAATATATATATATATATAGTAATAATAACAATAAAAATAGTAATAATATGACTATAATATATATAATCATTAGTCAGAGTGGTTGATGTACACAGAACCGTCCTCGGACGCTCACCCTTCAGCTGAGATTCATTGTCACCGTCAGTGAGCCAAAGAGAAAGGTGATGGCAATGCGTGGCAGAACATGGGTGATGAACCTGCCCCGCTGGTGCCAAACTCGGTGAATCATGGCTTGTTTAAGCTTAGCATCTGGGGAAAATGCTATGAAGATCTATCAACTCTAGTGAATGACAGGGAACACTAGGCCCAACAACAATATTCAATAGCTAGTTGGTTCACAATGGCTGACTCTCAACAAGCCTCAGCCAACCCCAAGCTGTCACCCCAGCGACTCCCGGACCTGTCGACAGTGATTGCTACCTTCGGATAGGACGGCGCAGGCACAAAAAGGCCAAGTGCTGGGCGCCCGGTGTTGATGTACTCGATGACCTGTCTGCGGCCGCTCCCCGGTGTCCACGCTGATGCGATGCGATGCTCGTGCGCGGGCTGGGGGAAACCGTTGGTGAACCATGGCGCTATTGATGAGCTATCCTCAGGTAGGATATTAGATGATTGCGGATATACATCCAGTTGGTTTCTACTTTTTGAGCTATTGGGAATTGGGATGAACTGGGTGTGTTGTGATCAACAGCAGGTATGGGAGCGAGCTCTGTCATCAACCACAATTGCAGTGAACCACAAACCAACCATAAGATATCTCAACATGCAGAGCAAGCAATTCGGAGGGACTGAAAAAACAGGAATACTATCTAAAAATATCTAATACTATATAATGATAAGCGTTGTATCTAGTTGTATACTAACTATACTGATTTGTGAATTTCAGCGTCAAATTGGAATACTCTACCAGCGACAATGCACGTCTGCTTTAGGGTGCGTTGCCGAAGCCAGGGACATGGATGGCCAGTTCATTTTGGCAAGTCTGGGGTGTTGCCAGGTACCAAATATCTCTGAAGAATGGTTCGTGAAGATTCTGATACGGCCGATGGACAATCGATATCTTATTAGACTATGTTCTGAATATCTTTCAAACCTTGATATCACCCTTGTTGATGGAGCTAGGGCAACTATTCCTGACATGGATGGGTAACGATGTTGATGGCGGGGTGACATTAGTGAGACAGCTACGCTTAATCGAATGATTTCCAAAAGCTGCCTCAGATGATGGAATAGCTCTAAGATCTCACCGATAATATAGACCATCTATCGGCATTGATAAGACAAATAATTGTCCTTGAATATCCTAGTGTTCAGATAAAATCAGGTACATAGTCATCCTACTAATTCTGTTTGTCATGAAAAATATCTGAAGGATTTCTGCCGGCATCGCTAGGACCTTGGCTGGAATCCAGCTGTGCTGATATGGTGTGGACATTCCCATCAACCCCTGGCGTGCAGCGAACAATGACCACAACAACCAAGTGATACAGTAACAACTGTTACTTGGCTGGCAACGAGAACCATTGACGAACAAATGTGATCATTATAAAGAAGAAGCCGTTTTAGCTAAGTATCAGCAGCAACAGCAACAACAACAACAACAACAACAGCAACAACAACAACAGCAGCAGCAACAGCAACAACAACAACAACAACAACAACAACAACAACAACAACAACAACAACAACA
>VSDK01026204.1:138530-156030 GCA_009767595.1 Symbiodinium kawagutii | reverse complement strand
TCATCTGCCATGACCTCGCAACGGATCAACGGTTCCTACCCAAGGGTATCCACATCGAAGAATGAGAACTTCACACTTGGGAAATAATTGATTTTGGCAGCACATCATTTAGGGACCATGTTTTGAGTGGTGGAAGGCAGTTGGCAGCATCTCTTGGTTACTCTTGATCCTCCAGGTGCCAGGTTTGTTGGGACTCGCTGAGAAGAACATAGAAACAAATGCCAGCCCCTTTTCCTTCACAGCTTGGCCCAGCTTGGCTATCTAATAGTGCACCATAGCAACTTCCATGATGTTTTGCTGCGACCTGGGGAGGTTGATCAACCCGCAGCCTTCTCCCCAGCCCAGGAAACAGATTTAGCCTGGCTGGTGTCGAATTTGATCAACCAGGACTGGTTGGTGGTTTTAACCCCTATGAAAAATATCAGTCACCCAGCCAATCATCTAAACAATTGAGGAAAATGAAGCCCATCGACTGCAGTAGCAGTTGTTTCACCATGTTTCACCATCATGGTTGCTCAATATCCCCCAGTGATATCTTCTATTAATCTAGAAGACAAGGAGATTGCAGATTTGGTCTGCTGCAACTGTGCTTGCGGACACTGAGCCATCGGCGAAGCAAAGTCGTCTGCGCAAATCTCGCAGCGAGACTTCGGAGGATCACGCTTTCCGACGCTTCCTCCGGCTATAGGACTTCTCTGTCTGCGGTTGTCAAAATCTGTCCTGGTGGAAAAGCTTCACCCCGGAAAAAATGCTTGATGAACCATCGGCAAACTAGGAAAATAAACCCCAGTTCTGACAGAAGCATCCCTCCAAAGTCAGGAAACAGAAACATCAGCATGTGAACGTCGTCCCCGGATCTTGTCTATTTTGATGATGTCACCTAGGATAGTCACCCTGCTGAGGTCGAAAATTGGTCATGGCACATTTCCATGGACACCCGCTGCTGCCCTACCAAGTTTTGCTCGAGCCACGGAAAGGCTCCGGACACGCTTGTGAAGCACCGTGCTTACGCATGATACGATGCATTTCTGGTTCTGGTGATGTATCCCAACAGCTACTGTAAATCATCTCTTTACTAAAGAATAAGAAACTCAAAGTCCAATCAGATCTCCAATCAGATCTCCAATCAGATCTCCAATCAGGTCCATCTTTGGGACCAACCAAATAATCCAGATCCACATCTTGAGGACCAGCCCCAGCTCTCTCAGCTGTGGACGCGTTCAGCAGCTTGCCGATGGGGCTGGGGAACAGGTCGAACTGATCCGCACGGAAGGCCTCAGTGACCTCTGCCCGGGTCTCAAACCTCAGCGCCAAGGAGACGAAGCCAAGGAAGCCGTGGAGCGCCCGAAAGCCAAACGTTGACCTATGAATGGGGGAGTTGTTAGGGTACTTAGGGTAGTAAATAGTGGTGAGTAGTTGGGGTAGCAAGTAGAGTAGTTAGTGGTTAGTAGAAACCCGAACTGTAGTTTATGGGAGTTTCCTTCGCTCAGATTTGGGGTTTCATGGATGGAAGTATTCAGCCACTGAGCACTGCTGGAGAACAGTTGAACCCCCAAAATGGCACTGCGGGGATAACTGACAAAACCATCACACCTGGGGCGATGTTCCAGAAAATATCTGCGTTTTTGATTGCTGCTAACATCCACATATCGTGATGTGTACTTCTACCTACCAAGCATCGAAGCAACCTCTATGACCAGAGCAATTGTGCTTCGCTTCCACATCATCTGAAAAGCTCTGAAACTGGCAGGCCTATGATCCCCTAGATACAAGGGAGAAACAAAAACGAACGGATCCCCTGTGTCTTCAGCAGGTCATTCATCTCTCCCGCCATGCGCAATGATTGCGTCAAGAAACTCCCATCGCGCAAGATAAAGATCTGGTGCATCCACGGTCGCGGGCAACCTGAGAAGGTGGCGCACAAAATTGGCCGTGAGCCGACAACCCCGCTTACCGTCGGTTGC
Organism: Symbiodinium kawagutii; assembly: GCA_009767595.1. Taxonomy (NCBI): domain Eukaryota; class Dinophyceae; order Suessiales; family Symbiodiniaceae; genus Symbiodinium; species Symbiodinium kawagutii. The sequence continues at coordinate 154,066 of VSDK01026204.1, read as the reverse complement.
CCCATCAGGTTGCAAGACCTGAATTGATTGGGTTCTTCCCAGCTATCTAGATATTTCATGTAGTAATCATCCCAGATACTAGTGGCTGATTCCAAGTCCAAAAAGTAAAGTCACTGTGACCTGGAAGTTCAACAGTAAAGTAACTGTGACTGGAATCGACAGTAAAGTCAAAAACATATCTGTTGACCGCTGCCAAGAACCTCTCTCACTGTCACGTCACCACTCCCAGCTGCCACTGGCATCCCGCACGCCCTGAGATGCAACGTTTCTTCAAACTGGTCCGTTGCCAGTGCCTAAATGCAATACAGGCAGCTCTAGCAACAAAGGCGATGCAAAGAATGAGTTCGGTATACCAGGGGTAGCAGTTCAGAACCACAGAAAGAATGTTTTGAATACATTGCCTTGCCGAGCATCAGCAAGTTGGCATGGACGCCATTGTACCATCCGCAAACATTTGCATCACTGCAATCATACTATAGATACATGCAGCTTTGGGGGTTGTGCAAATAGGCTAGGCCTCATGATACGTTGAATAAAAATTCCACCCACATTTCTTGCAGGAGGCAGTTTCCTGAGCACGGTACTGGGGCCAACCATCTTGTTGCGATTTGAATCTCTACCCGGGTAGCTTGGCTCGCGGGTGGCTGGCTGGTTGAGTGGTACCCCTTGGCAAGGGGACACCCGAGCTGTGTTGAGCAGCGGTCAGCCGTACCCCTGTAGCTCTTCGCAGCTCTGAGATCAGCACCAAAGGCAGGAGTGCCTGATGCGACACCAAATTCTGAGACATCCAAGCTGAGGCTGAACCATGCTGAACCATAGATTTCTTGAATATAGTGGTGATGCCAATCTCCCAATCTGTATGTGTAAATGTTATATACATAGATACATATATATATATAGAGAGAGAGAGAGGCAGAGAGAGATTTGTTTAGTTTTGTGTGTGCGTTTGCAAGTTCTGTATCCCCTGTTTTGTTGCTTACCTTGGTACATCATATTTGGGAATGGTCATGAACCCCCAACTACAGGGTTTACGGTAAACGCAACGGTCTTGAGGATTCCGCAAGAAAGACAGCATCCAATATGATCTGGCTGCACCCTGCACATCTGGTGTACATGATATGTAGTGACTTGGTTTGTCGTTACAGATTGCTTCATGAATCGGAGCACTGCCCTGCAAAGGTCCCAGCACATGGGTTTCTTCCAGGGTTATGAAACAACTCTATTTGGCATTAATCAACAGCTATGAAAGAATGAGAATTATCATCAACAGCTATGAATCAACTCTCATTTGGCAGCGTTTGATGCACAGCACATTTCATGATTGCTGGCGATCGGAAGCACAAGGGCCTCCCACCAAAAGCCGCTGGCCAGCCCCATCTTTCCGATGGCAGAGGTGTGCGAATGAGCCGATCAATAAATCACTCATTCCGTCAACTCTCTTATCATCTGCTAATGAGCCCAGCGCACCAGAATGGCTACTCGACGCACAAGTCATTTTTGGGGGGGGCGGAAAAGTAGCCAACTGCTTCAAGTTACCTAACTTTTGCTCACCAAAAGATTTTCATTGTTTGGAGCGTATGCTGGTAGTTGTTGAGATAACTGGCTGCAGCAGCTTCGAGCTATGAAATATAGATGCTGATGGTCGGTGCTGACTCTTTTACGTGCAGTATCTGCAAAGCTAAGCAAGTCGAGCCAGAAATTGTCAGAGGAATGTCCTATGCAAGATGTAGAATCTGAGTGCACGAACCAACCTCATCTCGTGGTTTTTCTCCAAAACCATTCTGAATTTGGGGATGGATTGAATGAAGTCACCTTATCAGAACACTCTTAAAGCTTCCTGGCCAGTCAATGGCGGTGTATGCACGCTCCCCTCCATTCTTCTCCTGGATGCACCACGCTGGAGCAAGTTCTTCGTTAACTTCGCCGCTGCTTCAGCGAGAATCTGATCGTGGCCCAAGGCCCAAGGTTTCATCTACAGAAAACCATGTGCCTGATCTCGTGTTTCAATATTCTCGTTGCATTCACGAAGGATGTTTGAGTCAGATTCTCCCAGTTACAGCGGGAAAGGCCAAGGGCAACACACCCAGGCATAGATCAAGCTGTTCACGCTGTAGACATGGCGCCTTTTGGATTCAACGTTCGATTCAACGGCAGAATATTGGTTCCGCAGGCACTTAAAACAAAATTCCAAGCAGAGTGGTCCGCGAAAATGGATGGTCTGAGACTGGTGCTTTACGGCAGCAACATACAACACTTGACCAGCACTTGGAACGTAGAACAAGGGACTGTTACACAATGGACAAGAACGGAAACGTGCTGTTGGAATATGGAAGCATACGTTGTACACCTTGATCTGCTGTATTTGTTTGTTGTTGTTATTGCAGTAGTGGTGGCGGCGGCCGTCGTTGTGCTGTTTTTGAACATATGCAAGGGCTATGATCTCTATTCAATCATAGGGGCAATGTTTGCTTCTGTCAGTTTGTCGGGACCAAATCATCAAGTAGCTGCCACAACACTCATCCTCTTTAAAAGAAAGATCTTCAGCATCTTCAGGTCATCTTCAGGTCATCTTCAGGTCATCTTCAGGTCTCAGATCTTCAAGCCATCCCTCAGTCGACCTATGCCACCCCTCAACGCCGAGGTGGCCGTCTTCAGTGCAGCCCCCGGTCCCACGGGCGCCGCCGTGGCAGTGGACGCGGTGGATGCAGCGGTCGCCAGCGGCTCCCCGCGTTCCAACGCGCGGATCTTCTCCGAGAGCCGCTGGCGCTCGGCGTCCTGGGACTCTTGGCGCTCCTGGCAGCAACCAGTGACCGGTCCGGGAAACGGAACATGGAAGGGAACCAACCAAGGGAACTAACCAAGGGAACCAACTATGGAAGGGAACATGGAAGGAGAAAACCGAAGGAGAAAACCGAAGGGAACCGAAGGGAACCAACCAAGGAACCAGTTAAGAGGAACGTCTCAGGAACCAGGTTAGGGGAGCTACTGAGGGAACCAGTTCAGGGGAAACTGCTGAGGAAACTACTTGGGGGAACTTCAGTACCACTTGTTGGCACACAGAAGCTCTGAGGATATAACCAGGGAACTAGCTGGCTCAATGCCATAACAGACATGTAACTAAGGGGCCAACGAGGGAACTGAAGGATGAGAGTCGTCAAAAGTTGTGCGAAGAGCACCAAATCCATGTGGCAGAACCACCAAGCCAAGCTTGATGTCTGTATGGTCACATCCCACCTCCGTCTAGAACACAGATTAAAGGACGCAACTAAATACATATATATATATATATATATACATGCGCAACTATATATGCATATGTTGTGTGTGTGTCCAAGATAAATAGATATCAAGATGTGTCGTTTTACAGGTAGATCGACATAGCCAGCTATAGACCAAGAGATACAAACACATATCCGTGTTATCATATATTCAAGGGTATATCCAAATGTTCATACATGTTTAGGCATGGATCCAAACATATAGACATAGACGTGTAGACATGCACACATCAGTTGCGGCACTATATCATGAATATCATGGTATATCATGGTATATGTGGAGATATGTGAAAGATATAGATCACCATATGTATGTATAGATGTTCATCTGACCAAACTTAACGTTGTTCATATCCTCAAAGAATAAGTCATTGCATAAGGTTACGGGTACATTGCTATGGCTCTGCAGTCCCAACAACTGCTGTAGAGATACGCAACCGGTGCCAGATCTCATCTCTTGTGGCGTCTGGTCGCTTCTACCATCAACTGATTAGTCACCAGCATGATATAACCAAAGGAACAGCGGACTAGTGGCCACCCAGTCCCTTGACTGGGCAGAAGTGAAAAGTCGACAACAGAGGGAAAAAAATGAAAAAAAAAAAAAAGTTAGGGAGGCTACAAAAAAAGTCAACCTCTGAGGCTGCAGGGACCGGCAATGGATAGGACCAGCTCCCAATATCAACTCCTGGCCGCTGGCCGTGCTCCCAACCACCAGCCATCCCCAGCCGCGCCCCCCCCCCCCACCGGGCCCCACCTGCAGTTTCTGTCTCAACTGCAAGGCGCGGGACACGGACTCGGCCGTGGGTTCCAGGTCCTTTCTCGTTGAGGTGCGAAATGAGGTCCAGGTGTCACCTATAAAAAGTTTAATATACAGATAGATTTAAAAAAAAAAAAAAGTATTTTTATATATATATATATATTTATTTATTTATTTATTTATTTATTGATTTATTTACTTATTTTTTATTTATCTGTTTATCTATCTATGTATCTATTTATTCGTGTATTTATCTATTTACTTATGTATTCATTTATTCAGTGAGTAAGTTTGTTATTTATGTATATATATATATATATATCTATTTATCTATTCATTTATTTATCCATTTACGTATCTATAGTTAAACTCTACAATATTTAGAGTTAAACAGATGTATCTATGTAAAGGTTATTTTGCAAATATCTACGTGCAGTAGGTTAGGTCGACGCATGATGTTGATGCATCGTGCACCTACTGCCTCATGCAGATTTGGTGGTGCAAAGGAGCCACAATATCTGACTTCTGCAAACAGATATGTCACTGTACCATGGCTAAATGCCTGGGCACGATGCAATGCGACGAAAACATGAAGCTTTTACCGGTCATGTCATGTCAGACTTTGGAATTCAATGTCTGATCGCGCCCCATGTCGCCGCTGCAAGTCTGTGAAACGCTTGGAGTATTCAATTTGATGCCGAACAGTAGCTTCGCAAGTTGTGTGTAGCCACAGCCGCTTTTTGGACCACATTGGAGTCCTACCTGGCAGACCCCAAAACATCGCGGCAAAAATGCTTGTGGTGAAGTCTGCCGTTTGCAAGTACTGAGATTTGAAGGGCTGGTCCGTCCCAGACTGACTGCTAAATCGTAAGCTCACAATTTGAGACTATGCCGCCAACTACATTGTACTGTACAAAATGATGTACAGCTTTGATCATAATGATGTTGACCTTTGTATCTACACTCCTGTTCATCGCCTTGAGCTTGTTGGGGATCAAAACCCTGAAGGATCAAAACCCTGAACAACCAAACAGTCAGCCATGGTTGGAAATGTCGCTAACCCACTTTGCTGGAAGTCGGACCAGACTCACCTTCCCATCTGTCTAATTGCATCCTCCAAGCTCTTACATGCTTCTGGTGACCTTCCGGATTCCATGTTCATTAGTTATTAGTGGCCACCCTTACTGTCTCAATGAGTCTCAATGATGAATTCATATCAGCGAACGATATTAGCTGTTCAGCGGTCAGTTTGAATCGGGCGCTGGTCTTCATTCAGTACAGAAGTTGAGAATAGGAAAAGCATCTTGGCATAAAACTATTTCAGATGTTGCAGTGACTAGAAATTTCGGATCAACAAAGTAATGATCATTCTCCTGCATCAGCTGCAATAACCAAGCCAATTTCCCAGTACCCAACCAGCCAGCCAGCTGCCCCGTTTCCGCGTCCTGACCCTCTCCCTTCTCTGCCAACAACTGCGCTCCCAGCGCCGCGTTCATCTCTCGCAAGCGAGCGCTTTGTGTGGTCAGGGCGCTGTGGGCAGCCTCTCCGCTGGCAGCTACTAGAAAGCAGTCGGACAAACCCCACAGCTCCACTGGGGAGAAGAACTCCGGCGCACCAAAGTGAGAAACCACACGAAGCGACCAAGGATGACAAAAATCAACTCGGTTGATGGGAACTTGATGAGCAAAACCAACTAATTCGGGAGTATCAACTGCGAAAGTGACAGATACCCATCGCAAGAATGCGGAAGCGTCAATCACTCAAGCGAGACAATAAACTACTGTGGGCCAACAAGGACTTATTGAATGCGTGGCTTGCAAGCTGCCTACAAACTGGTAGAATTGGTTCCCGGGTAAATGCAGCAACCCTCGCACTGAGATAGTAACTAACAATGACTTTGCATCCTTCAGATGATCAAAGGAAGTTTTTGAAGTCAAACCTCCGACGTATAGAAAGACCAATTCCATGCTAGTTGTTGCTCACGATGCTGGCTTCCGTTGCTTGAACCATCAGCCATCATCCTTCAAATTCTGACACAAAAAAATGACTAAGCACCCATGCTCGATTCAAGTTACCTGGTGGATACAGTCAAATGACCATGAAACTGCCACCAAATAAGGATAGGTCCCACCCAAGCACTATGATATATCTGCTGTAGTTACCTGCTTGAACGTGCTTGCAGAGATCCATAGTACCATATGAGCTACTAGCAGTATTGGGTGGATGCTGGATGGCTCATGAACCCAAAACCTTCCCGTGGCGGCTATTTTCTTGGTGCGGCTTGGTCTTAAACCAATGATACTCGCATGACCTCACGCAAATCCATACAACCGACCATCCAACCATCCCAGCCCCCCACCAATCAAAATTGGTGCAAAAAAAACATGTGCATATGTATACACGCATGTCATACTGTATCATATCATATTGTGTGACATCATATCATACTATCTGCTACATTATCTACCGTAATCCGTTTTATCATATTGAAGCATACACACTGTAGTTAATCATAACATGTATATAAGTGTATACACATGTATAATACGTATTTCTATATATATAAATATATATACATATATGAGTTATATATGATCCTATACGCCTCTTGTTTCCCCTGATCGCCTCTTGTTCAGCAACACCGAACCTCCCCCGGTTGCCGTTGTCGCGTCCTCCAGTGCACCGTGTCGATGTTCCAAGTCGGCAAGGCCACGCAGCACCGGAGCCAGGGAATCCAACTGCACCTGCTGTGGCGACAGGTGGTAGGTCATGCTGCTTGATCTCGGGGTTTCTTAAGCCACTGGGAACCCCCAAATTGGTTGGTCTATGGCTGTGGTTGAACTGGATAGTTTGTGGGTACCCTCATTTTAAGAAACACACAACATTATTGTCAGATGGGAGTTGTATTGGCAGTCTCTTGGATAAAGAAAAAACTGCAGTCAGATGTGTTGATGATATTGATGATGTTTAACTATAAATTTCTGTGGGATAGTATCATCCATGGGTATGTCTACAGTATATCCATGGTATGTCCTAGTATGATCCGTAGGTTTATCTATGGCTTTCATTATTGTTTTACTATATACTATAGGTGTATCTTTGTATGGAATCACCTGTAGCATTGTATCTATATTTCGCTATAGGTTTTATCTTTGTCATATCATGATCTATAATGCTACAGGTGATTTTTATGGATGTTATAGGTCTATCTTTGTTATAGGTTAATGTTTGTGTTTATAGATATGGCTGTGGGTCAAAACCCTGTACCCCTGGTACCCCAATCATAAACCTTTGTTTTCCTTTATTATTGTTGGTAAATCCTCCATTAGTTGGCTGGTTAATATTGACCCATAGCCATATTTATGGAATCTACCTGTAGCATTACGGCTCGGCCGAGGCCGCCTGCAGATCAGCACACTCCTGGATCAGCTTCACCCGGTCTTGATCGGCACTCCGCCGTGCCAGTTCCTGGGCAGCTCTCACCGTCCCAGGGGACCCCCGCAGGTGTCCAGCAAAGCACCAGCTTCAGCAGACCACCGAAGAGATGGACTGCCGATGTTTGGCAATAAATGTTTGCGTATACATATATATATATATACATGTATATACATGTATATACATGTATATACATGTATATACATGTATATACATGTGTACATGTACATGTATATGTGTGTATGTATACATGTATAGGTTGAATATATGTGCGGGCATGGAGATGCATATACATCCATATACGTACATATGGATGGTGTGTTTTCAATTTCACATATGTCTATACGCAATGCATGTAAGGAAACACACATAAGCATAGCAAACGTGTTGAGAATGCACTAATGCAATCATTTACAATGCACATGATCCAAAATTGGTCATATAATGTATGTGTGTCATCCCTTCCCTGCAGGTTGCGATGGTTGTTGGTACCCCCGTTTGTAAACAACCAAATCCAAGACCCTCCAAAACAACCAACTGTACAGTTACGTGCGATGCTTCGCCACACGAGGGTAAAGCAATGTAGTGTAGCTATCAGGACTAGCACCAGCCACTGACTGTCATACCGTAACTCAATCTATTGCCAGTTCACTCTGAATAGACAATGGTCAGCCAGCTATTTCTATTAGTACATAAGGGTCACTACAATATTGCTTACAACCAGGTAGTGTGACTATTTCTAACCAACAATTGATGATTATGTTCTACATTATTTCCTATACCCAGGTATTGGCAACCATTATAACCCCCTTATAAGCCCAGATATCATATACTTATACTTATACTCTCCTATAACCCCTGATAACCCTGTACATAACCTATATAATCTATATAATCCCCTACATAGTCCCCTACAACCCCATAAGATATCCCATCAGCCAGCTACCGGGCTTCCGAGCCAAATGATCAATGCGCCGCACGTAGCCCTCGCTTTGAAAGGCGATGGTTTCCCTCAAGGCACTGCCTGAGCGCTGCAACCTAGCGAGGTTGAATAAATGGTTTGAGGTTGTTATTGAGGATGCTTGTGAATGCCTATGCATGATCAATAGTTGCCAATAGTGATCATAGTTGCATGGTTGCTTAATTGTTGATCAATAGTTGTCAATGGTGAATGAACGGCTATGGATGGTTGTGAAAGGTTTTGGATGGTTATGAATGTCTATGTTATACCGTATACCTTATCGAGCTTATTGAAAGGTATCTCATGGTTATTTGTTGGTTAGTTAAAGTTTGATTAATGGTTGATTAATGACTGATTAATGGTTGATTCATGGTTATGAATGCTTATCAATGGTTACTCATGAATGCTTTCAAAGGTTATTAATGGCAGCATCCTATCATGATTGCTTAGCTTCATGATTGCTGACCTTCATTGAGCAGATAACCAACCAAATAACCAACCAAATAACCAACGACCCAACCAACCAACCAACCAACCAACCAACCAAAACCAACCAACCAAAACCAACCAACCAACCAACCAAACAAGCAAACAAACAAACAAACAACCAACCAACCAAACAGCCAAACAATCAAACAACCATCATCAAAAAAGGGCAACCGCAGCAACAGCACCAGCTCGGTGAACCCAGCTGCTGTTTTGTCCAGAAGTTCCCACCCCGAGTCCCCGGGCCCGAGTCTTCAAAATCGACCCGTGCGGATTTCAGCTCTGCCTTTTCCTGCGTGTTCAAAAAATGGAGGTGCGTCAAAGGCGCACCAAGAATCGGGGATATGCCAGCAACATACATCAAAATGAACGGCGAGAATGAGAGACACAGAGAGAGGGCGGGATACGTACAAACTATATGATGTATATATATATATATATGCGCCAGTTGATGATTTGTCGCTACAGCGGATAGTACCTTGTTTTTGGAAGTGTGTTGAAGCATGTCGAAACCCATAACGTGGAACCGAAACAAGCTATCGCCCAGTGTCTTAGGCGAGGCAACACGGGGCAGCTTTGTGAGTGTTCTCAAGGAACGAATAACCAAAATGGTGGCTGTGATTCCTGGTTCTGAGATAATGCTAACGAAATGGGGATGGTTGTCCAAACATGTCCAAACTAGGTTGTGTACTGTTTGTTGGGCCGCAAAAGGACGTCACGATGCTTCGGACAACAGCCTTCAATCCATCCAGTGGTTTCCTCCCTGACCACATGGTTCTGAAGACCGCGCACTGGTTGAAAAACAGATCCACAAAAAGACCTCAACGCCCATCACCGTTCAAGTTCTTAAGCCTATGGTTCTCTTGTTACTCCGGGGATCTCTTGGGATTGAGAGAACCGCCATTGCTAGACACAACATGACACAACCCCATGAGATAATCCACCAGATTCGAAGTACAAGTCACAATGGTCAGCGCCAGAAAACCCAACACCGACCAGTTCAAATTCTGATAACGGTTGGTTCAGCTGAAATGGACAATGGTAGATTCAAAGCCAACTTGGGATGGGCTCTGACCAACGTCCAGGTAGATGGTTGCTATATTTGCTCATATTCACCATTCAATAAAAGCCTGCAACGCATAGCATTGACGTACCTTGACTGCTATTTGCGGCCTGCTGAGGCGGATCGTTTCGGCTGCAGTTTGTTCGCATGTCATCTTTGGTCAATAAAACTCGAGCACCACATCATCGAACCCGAACCAGTGGCACTTCCCGAATGTGATTCGGGACACACCCGGACCATGTTCGTTGATGCTATGTCTGCAGCCTTTGTCAAGCCCTTTCCAATGTGCGGTGCCATCAATGTCCACGAACCATGCATCACCGTATTCACTAATGGATACAAAGTCTGCGCTGCAGTCTGCATCCTGCAACTCTTCTTCTAGATCCTCTGGCAGATCATCCCATTGAGATCCCTTAGAGGTACTCATCCACCAGCCACCTTCAGGTGCGAATGCCACTGCATCCACTGTCTGGCGTTTTCCCAATCTCTTCACAGCTTTGGTGAATGTGTTGGAAGCTTCCCAATACATGGATCCATCATCAAACTTGACAAAGTAGCGCTCGCCTCGCCCCAGCGCTACATAGGTTGGATCCACTGAATCAAATTCCTTTTCGCCAAGCAGGTCTGCGAGATCTGATGGAATTCCGCGGTATTTCCAACCTCCATCTTGCTGCAAATAGAAATATCCAGACTTGTCATATGAAAGAGCCAAAGACCTCAAGGTCCCTGCAGTCACAGAATCTAAGAAAGACTGCTGCGTGGCGTGATCTTCGAACCTTGCGCAAAAACTGGGCCCACCCCGAGGCGGAAAAGCCAGATCGCTTCGGCCCCTGACTTTAATTGCTCTCCCATCGCATTTGGTCGTGAAATACCTTCTTGGAATTGGTTCATCTGTGACATATACCTTGATCTTTTGGATCTTGCCTTCCATTGCAAGTTTTTTGAAGACCCAAAGACGCCGGTTGCCGTCCCAAGCAAACCACTCACCATCAACATCGCTCACCGTCATCTTCGGGATGGCGGAAATGTTGGTATCTCCATCCCGCAGTTCCTTGTATGTATCCTCAATCCTTCGTTTACACTTGAAGAGACTGCTAATCGAGTCATGCGAAAAGTAAATCTCGTCAGGGCTGAGTTTCATTGCTGCGGAAGCAGAGGCTTCAGAAAGGGCATCTTGATGTCAAAAGCAATCAGCAAGTGGAAGAAGAAATCAAAGGGTAAGACCGCTGGATGCCACCGATATAGGGGCTAGTTGGGGTGCGGCCTGTCTTGAGCAACTGAACGTCACTGGCTTGAGTGCAACTGTTTCTCACGTTCGGATCGCTAAGATGGACAAGTACATTTTCTATAGTTGCCATTCTCAATGGCTGATGGTGTTTACATATGTTTACATATGCACTCTTCTTCCTGGAAATTGGTCTTATAGGGGGGTAATTGGGATTCCAATCTTTGCAGCTTTGGAGCACAGAACAGCAGACCCCATCATGTCACTCCAAGTGACTACCGGTCAGCTTACCCACCAATACCAGTGGTACCACGTCCCGTTGGCCGTCGGGAGCTCAACGCTGGTACCACGGAGCGGTGACCGTCCCCAAGGATCCTCCGAAACTTGCTGCAAACGCAAACCCAGAGCTGCCTGAAGCGGCCAAGGATTCCGAAATGCCACGTTTGTCAATGGAATACCAGCTGTGACAATCCAACAAGTTACAGAAAACCTCCAAAGCTTGGTGAAGAGGAAAGAGCGTATTTCCGTGCAACACAAAAGCTCCAAAACATGTCTTTTGCCTTGGGGACAACTTAGCATTGATGGGATGGTTGTCACAATCTTGACCATCAAACTTCCGTTGAGAACCAAGCAGTTTAACCTATGGTCGATCCTGAGCCTGACATTTGCTCAAGGGTCGCAACGGGGGACTTCAGCAGTAACAAGTTCTCTATTTTGGAGCTTGGCTACCGGTAATCTCAGCTATGGAACACCAGGATTAGCCATACATCCTCTGCAAACTCTGGGGATTTTCTGTTGGTTGGATTAACAACCGTTACATCCAGAGTCATGGTTTGGAACTCTTGAGGGCCAATATTGATTGTAGTCCATAGCCCGTCAGGCAGAATACCAGTATCAATTCAATGTTCAGTACTAATGCCACTAAATGCATTACGACGGACGACTGTAAACCGACACCAAGCGTCTCGTGATTGCCTCTTAACCATTATGACTAACCGATTCATCGACTCATCAACCGTGATTTCTCTTCATATCAAGCATCATTAACAACCAACATCAACTCATCAACCATTCACCTCAACAATTCTCATTGGATAAACCACGCGCATTCACCGCGAAGCGAAACGCACGAAGCGAACCTCCCAAGTACCTCCAACCACTCTGGCGCCTCGGTGCGCTCCAGCTGCTGTAGCTTTCGCACCTCACAACCGTGGCTGGGGAGCAGTTGTGGCCTGTCGCAAAATCGATGTGCATGGCGCATACATCAACAAATATCATATCTAGATATATCTATGTAAATATGTACATATATATATATATGTATCTATATATATATATCTCTCTCTCATAATCTGCATTTGCATAGATGTTTAGAATTGTTTAGACACATGCAATTCATGAATGTACTTCGGAGGACATGTGTCAGTTTGTAGGGATATAATGCCTCAACAATGCATATGTTTTTACAGGTATCGAAAACCGATCAGCCATTCCAACGCATCAATTCTGTTGGACACCAATTTGAGAAGCGCTCACAATGTATGATTCAACCATGGTCAATAAAAGATGCAAGTGAAGTGTTTGCACCAGACTTCTAAGCCACATGGATTCATAAGTGACCCCTCCGTACCCCCTGGATGTGATAAATGGGTTGCACATTCATGCGCATTGTGCACATGTTGCGTGCAGGCAATACGCTCGCAATGTTCTCAATAATTACATACTTTCTGACCACCAATGGAACAACCCCCCAGCATTGAAACAACTCAAGCACCGAATGGAACCGATGACAAATCACCAAAGGTGTTGAATATGGTCGTTTCAGAGCAAAAAAAATGTGCGTTTGGGGGTACCACGATTCATCAACAACACCGTGGATTGTTCCTGTTGGTGGTGATAGGGTTTCCCAGTGCGGGCTGCGGTACCACAAACATTGCTACTGATAACCAAGGGTTACAACCATGAAGTATTGCTATCGTCATTGAGCTGTTGACTACAACCAATCACAACATATCACAAATTTGAACCATCCTTATAGTGATGAGGTGCGACCAGCTACAAGCATGAACGATGATCTCAGTCATTAAGTAATTGGAACCTCTCGCCATAGTTCACACCCCATGTTGCAGCGCATCAGCTGAACTGCACCCCAGCTGCCATATCTTGCTGCATCTGAGCCAGCCAATCGAGCTCCTGTCAAATCAGCTCGGGTGGGATCTCAAATCAGTTAGGGTAAGGGATAGTAGTTTCATGTGAATTTGAAAAACATACTGTGCAATAATAAGGTTGTTTGTTGGGCAAAACATCTGCTTTTAGCGCATATATGTGCATATGTGTATAAAATGAGTCAACCCATATGTGGATGTATGTTTAGTTTGTCAAACTAGGTTATCCCGAATGCTGAGATACGCATGCCTTCACATCTTCCTAGTTAAATAAGTCATGTGCTGGTCAAAACTACGAAGCGATCGATTGCTCTTTGTAAACAAAATCTATATACCAGTATGTACATTGTGAATATATTGATATATAGTTTATCATTTGGATTGCAATTTGGGAATTGGATTGTAATGTCACATCCACTGATCCAGAGTGAAGCATATTTCAGGCTGCGATGGAGGCCAGTAAAGAGAAGCTATTGCATTCCTTCCCATGATGATTTGGGAACAGTGTCCCATGTCATGGCCTGTCAATGCAAATCATTATCCCAACTGAACGAAACCGGTCGACAATCTGGATCATAAATGATATCAAATGATCATAATATCCCGCCATAATCCTATCATAATCCCGATTCTAATGAATCCCTCGCTTGGTGCTGGACCCACCAATTTCGGAGTTCCTCATTTCCCGGCAAAAAGGTGGTGAAACTTGTGGCAGAGTATGGTTGATCTACCATCTAGGGTTGGTTCCAGACATGGTGGTACCATTGTGGTACCCCCAACCATACCAGGTTGAGGAAACCATCCAAGTGGCGGCTCAGTGGCATACAGGGATACATTACCCGTTGGCTTTTCCGCAGCTATTGTGAATCATTTCTCCGACGCTATTTGTTTCCGTCTGTACGGATAACATAACCGGTCTCAAACCAACATGTACTCAGGGCATAAGAAAGTAGCCATAGGCGCAAAAGCGTACATCTATCCTAAAATGACTGAAGAGTCATCGACGGCCATGATGGTGTCTGGGTCTTCATGAAGAAATGTGATGACCTCAACAAGCGATGATTGTTAAATGCCATTGCAAGGCCCTTCGCTCTCGATGTCGGGAACCATCATCACCATCAAGCATTCTTTCCCATCGTTAACCACTATAGACCACTATCAACTTAATTATATAACAACTAGACTAGTATCAATCTTAATCAATCACTAGTAGTTACCATCATTAATCATTATCCAGCACTAACAATCACCACTAACCATCACCAACATTCATCAGCCTTTTAGTTGTCCGCGACTGCTCCTCCTGCATCCCCTCGGTCACTTCGACCTGCTCACCTGGTGGAGCTGAACCCTGGAAGTTCACGTGGAGAACTTCCAGGATGACTAGTTTCATTTAGGGATAGATCATGGCTAGTGACTAATGACTACCTAAAATGGATAATCAATGACTGACAATCATGAGTCATGGTCAATATATGATTTAGACTTGCAACGTCTGGATGTTTTAGGGAATCATCAGTCATGGTCAATATATTATGTTTTATACTTGCAACATGCAGTTTTAGGGGAAGCCCCATTCACCGATACTCTACTTGGTTTTTCTGGAGCTTACCTCCAAAAACTGTGAAGCTGCCACCCCAAGCATCGCATCCTTCCCATCCCAGACGATGCATGAAGCCCAACACAGGCGTCCTGCGGATAAAAAGTAGACCCAAAAACATTGAAAATGATCATCTGTGAAGAGGATTCTGTTTCTTTTGACATCCCCTTTGCTTAATGGACATCTCCTATGGTCAGTCATTCTGGCAAAGCCAAGTTCAGGAGTTCCCTTGTTGTACTTGACCCATGTCAAAGCCAGGCCCATGGGTGTGCCTGGTGCTCTTGCAGCCCAGGATTCAGCCAGGGCTTGTCGCAGGCGCGCTGCTTCAGCCTGTCCAATGGACTCCAACATGGACTCAAAGCACTGTCCCAGCATTCGAAGCATTGCTTAGCCAGAGATGCTTAACGATGAGTGATGATTCAGTGATGATTAGCATCCAACGCTCCTGGGTATGTCCACGGGGCATCACATGGTTGATCTCCCTGAGGTTTTCGTGATTCAGGGGTCACATCATTCATATAACCTCCCAAATGGTGCACTTCCGCTTCACAGAGACAGGTTCCCTA
>VSDK01026204.1:99234-118077 GCA_009767595.1 Symbiodinium kawagutii | reverse complement strand
GCACCTGGCCACACAGCACCTGCCAACAGCACCTGCCGACAGCACCTGGCACCCAGCACCTGCCGACAGCACCTGCCGACAGCACCTGGCACCAGCACCTGGCACACAGCACCTGCCGACAGCACCTGGCCACAGCACATTCCTGCACATTTCACCAACAGCACCTCCCGACAGCACCTGCCGACAGCACCTGCCGACAGCACCTGGCACCAGCACCTGGCACACAGCACCTGCCGACAGCACCTGGCACACAGCACCTTCAGCCAGAAAGTTCGCCGACAGTGACCTGTTATTTGGGAAGTAAGAACCCCTATAGCTTCCAGCTATCTGGGGAAAAAGAAGCCTGTCGCTGGTTGGGCCATGCCTCCCAGCTGGTCATCCTGAGTCCTGGCCCATGTTTTTCTCCGCACAACGTGGCCGCTACCAGTTGGGGTGCAGCGCCAGCTGCTCCCAGCACCCAGGAGTGCCGAATCACTGAGTTAAGCAACGTTCAAGCGCTGTATCCTCCAATGATTAAATGATGCTTAAACTAACTAAATCATTAATTGTATTAAATGATTGTATCCTCCAATGATTAAAGCGCTGTCGCCAAAGAAATGATGAATCGCAACTGTGCAGAGCTACTGCAGCAACGGCCCACACGAAATCAGCAACTTTGGCTGACACAGAAAAATGATTTGCGCCGAGAAAACATGACCCCGGCATCAGATTAAAAGTACAATGCAGCGGCATCCGGCACGGTAGGGTCTGAAAGTGCACCTAAGCGTCACCAACAAATGAGTTACTATCTCAAAAAAATACATACAGCATATTATCGGCATCTTTCATACTCCAGAGCATCTTTGACTCTCTCTGGTGTGTTCCTAAGATGGCTCCATGGATTAGATTGGACAGACTCAATTGTTCACTCGACCCATTCCCAAAAGGAGCCTGCTACCTTCGGCTTGACCGTGGTAGCTATGTCACAGCATCAAAGATGTCACAAATCTTGCACGAAAACCGCACACCGCGGCGAGTTAGTCAACAAAATTACCCCAACTGGAGGATGAAACATCCCCCTAGAGGTGAGGCCAATGGCCAACTGAGACAGTGGGGGATGTTCAGAATGCATTGCTCAATCATCTTTCGTCGTGCAAGGCAAGGTTTGTGGCACCAAAACCAAAACCGCTGACAATTTGCCAGGGGGAAGCTAGCTGGTGGTTTAACCACAACATGTGTATATGGAAATATGTTGTACATCGTATACACCAACTTGTTATTCACGAAAGCCACTTGGCACCACCAACCAAGAAAGCCATGGGGCCCAAGGGACCCCACTACAAGTCCTTGGCAGCTCGAGTTACAGCCTTGATGGACCTCTTTAGGGACATAGCTCGTTTCAAGCTCTTGTGGCTGCTGTTGATGTTCTGCTTCTTGGACAGAAGAGCCTCATGGCAACGGCTCACAGCAAGTTCACCCACTCCATTGCGTGTCTCTGGGATCCATACACACTCATGCAAGCACAACAGGTTGGGATCAACGCAGAGAGAAAACCGCCGTTGCAGAGAGCTCCATTTTTGTTCAGAGCTGCAACCCCGGCCATGACAAAACCGCCCCAGAACCGGCATTCTTTGGGTTCGGAATTCAGGGACATGCCTGTGGTCATCCAAACCCACATGACATGTCTATGGCACTCGATGAGAATGGCTTCTCATCTCATAGGCGTAACGCCCGGAGTTTCCACAGCTGAGATCCCTGCACTTTGACTCTCAACAACTCCGCCTGCATCATGAAAATAGCCTGCCCAGGTGCGAGCGGCCGGGGATCGGACCACGACCAGTCTATCAGTGCTTATCATTCTGCATAATTCATACACCAGCCACCTATCATAATCAATGTTTTAACCATTATTTACTAGCTACTTAATCAATAGATTCCTGCTGTTTAAAATTCAACATGTCCCATTTCTTTTCAGCACGGCCACAACCAGCTAGCGCCTCGCATGCGATCCACGAGCTCCTCATCTGGGATGTACTGGGAAGTCTCCTGACGTCGGTGCCACCTGAAGATCCATGCTGCACCAGGATCAATGATGCAAAACCGATGGTTGTTAAGGATTGATGATGATCAATCATGATGAGTAATGATGAATGATGATTGACGACGATGAATGATAATGAATGATGATTGATGATTGATGACGATTCGTGTTCACTCAAGATGCTTCATCATGGTTAAAACATGGCAATAATGAACAATAATGCTGCCAATGGCGCTTGGTAAGCCAGGCTTTTCGGCATAGCTATTTCTATAACCATAAAGGCAAAGGTGGTGATGTGGTTTCCGAGCCATACTTTCTGCAATTTCCACTACTTATGTTGGGCTACCCCCTGCTGTGCAGAACCCTATTTTCCCAGGATATGGCAACATCCAAGGGTATGTGCTCGCCATATATGCTCGCAAGTTGCTGATGCATTCCCAGCTCCATTTTTCTTGGTTAGTCCTAGGCATAGGCCCATCTGACTCTTGGGTTGCTGGCACATTCTTTTGTAAATGCTGGTTGTTTCTGATGGTTTGACGGCATTCATCTTCGTTTCATTGCTGGCTGCTATCCTCTGTCAACAAAACCACAAAAACGAGGACAGGCGATCATAATAATGATGACAGCGACCAGAACGACGAACAGCCAAAGACAACAACCCACCACCATCAATGGTGGGTGTGGGAGAACATTTCCCAGTCGATTGGTACTCCAGCAATCGAGTAAAATGCTTGTTCAATTCGAAGGCACTCTGACACCCGACGAAAGGGTGTCTGCACATCTCTCCTCCATGTGATGGTAGAAGGACCTTCGGATGAGGGAAGGTTGGAATGTGAGGGGGTTCACAACCTGAGACCTCTTTGGAACGATCCAGATGTTGGATCAAAAAAGTTCGGTCAACAGTAGAATCGACCCGCAAATGGTAGTTTCTTAAAATAGGGGCATCCCCAAAAATGGTTGGTTTATTGCTGTAAATGATTAGTAGCGGAAGATTTTGGGGGTACCCCTATTTTGAGAAACACCCAAGAGGGTGATGCTGCTCCGCATGCATGGCAGCAATCCGAGTATTTCGAATGGTTCACTTGCAAATTCAAATGCCAAAACTGCATGCTTTGCTGCTCCTAAAAAGTGTTGCAAAAGCAGGTCTTTTCCTGGCCACCTTTGCTGCTACTGATCTACGCATGTAAGATTTAAGGTCCCACAATTGATTCTTGGAGTTGTGCAAGGCAGCTTTTGGGGTTCCCATGGGTTCCCCAACTTTGAAATTTCAGCACCGAACTCAAAAAGAGATAGTGCTTTTGAACATTGCAGTTGGAATTGTTGGCATTTTCTAACTGCCATACCATGTGGTAACCTCCTGCTGGCTCCCGATTGCTGCCCATTTAAAGTTATAGCCAGCCCTCTCGACTTAGCTCCCTTTGAACCACCGGTTATCTAACAGGTCGCCGTTATCCCCAGAGTCATGCTCTCTCTCTCTCTCTCTCTCTGCCTGTCCCTCTTTGTGGAGTATCTGCAAATTTTTGGACACATCCATGGCCATTTCACTGCTTGGCAAAATACCTTGCCACTTGCTGGTGATCCCTATCCCATCGTTGGTTCACGATTACTCGCTTGTCCTCACTTGGTTAGCGCCAAAAACCTGATTACAAACTGGTTGGTGAACAGTTCCCAGCCAAAGTGGCCAAAATAATCCAGCCCTAACAGCCCCGCTAAGTGAAAGTGGCGACCCATGGTGGATGCCTTGATGGAACCGGGGAGACGGTGGTTCCCAACGGGACCCAACGGGACATCCAACCATGGCCCCGCCCCGGGATCCCGAACTCGAACTCGGCAGCTCCTGGCTGACCTTCCAAAAATTGGCTGGTGAAGCTGGTGGTTTTTGTATGGGTACATAAAATGCTTAGCAAGGCTTAATTCATGGTGAACTTTATGGTTTTTAATGGCGAATTTTATGGTTTTTAATGGCTACTTTATGGTTTTGAATGGCTTACTTAGTGGATAAATTAAAGGGTAATTGGTGGTTCATCATGCTTAATCCATGGATAAAGACTGGTTTGACTGGTTGGTGACGGTTCAGATACTTTAATGCTATTCATGGTTGATGCTGACAATGGTTGATAGTGGTCAAGAATCGGGGTTCACACCCAACAACAACTAATAATAAGTCGATACTTGGGTCTACCTGTTGGTTCATGGGTTCCAAATGGATCACAACAAACGTCGATATACCAGCCAGTGGACCCTACACAAAAATGATCATACCGTCCTTGATAAATTGTCCGCGTGGCGCAGGCAAAGCAGAGGAAATGATCTTTCGGAGTGCAAAAAACCTTTGTATACATGCATGTACATGATAATTCATGATGTATCATCATGCATCTAATGTAATCAGTGATATTTCCGAGTAACATGTCTGAAGGCCTTCACCATCTCAGAATGACAAGACGAGTTCTGGGTGACCGTGCTAAACTACTCTAGATTTCTGGAAGCCTGGACCATCGCCGGGCAACGACCACTGCTTTTATGCTCACCTGCCATCAACAACTGGCATTCACTGTTCAGCACGAGTAGCCACGATTGACCATAATCACTATGATAATCATTAGCCGTTCTTCACTATCAACCATCATGAACCATCACTATACAAGCATCCTCAAGCAAAACAATCATTCACCATCAGCAATAAGCATCGTAAACCATCATCAATCATCATGAGCCGAGCCATCATCAAGGAACACTTGGGCTGAGATCAAGTCTACGGCATCACGTTTCAAGTCACATGGAGACCCTTGGCTACCCATTCGTCCATGCACAACAAT
This sequence comes from Symbiodinium kawagutii, assembly GCA_009767595.1. NCBI lineage: Eukaryota > Dinophyceae > Suessiales > Symbiodiniaceae > Symbiodinium > Symbiodinium kawagutii. The sequence goes on along the minus strand of VSDK01026204.1, from coordinate 113,238 downwards.
CATGAAGGTATCATTCTCCATTACCAATCATCAATCATTAAGCGTCATTGTATCATTGTTGACCAAGATTATTAAGCGTAATTAACCATTCTTAGCTATCATGAACTATCAATGGCTATCACAAATATTCCGCTTATCATAAATCAACCGTTCTCCAGCATTCACAACCACAGCGTTGAGACCCCCAGCGTTTCACCAGCAGAGCGGTCGGAACGGAGGTCGCGGTCGTTTGCGGTGTGTCCTGTGACCACGCGGAGCTGGGAGTCAAGCTCAGCAGCCGCGGGTTCAGAGGAGCAGCTGATCCTTACAATGGCCATGAAGCAATGTGAAAAATGGTGGTTAGTGGTAGTCGATGGTGGTTAATGGTGGCAAATGGTGGTTAATGGTGGCTAATGGTGGTAAATGGTGGTTAATGGTGGTAAATGGTGGTTAATGGTGGCTAATGGTGGTTAATAACAGCAGTTAACATGTTCAAATGGTCGTCAATTATCCTTCCAATGATCATCAAGCAAGCAGCTGAACATTGGAGCTAGTGTGAACAATCGATTGTGATGATTATCTATGTCTATATCTATATCTATATAATCATGACGTAGGACTGTTTGCGGTTGTTATGTACTTCAATGGCACATTGTTGTTTATGCTTAGAGAGTTCTTCATTCGAGCACTGATGGTTGTTACCTGTACAATGGTTTGTTGTTTTGTTGCTGATAGTGACTGGTCATGATGAACCAAAAGACAGTGACGGCTAATGAGGTGTTCATTGCTGAAAATTGTTACAGTACTGGTTTGTGGCAGATGGTTGGTAGTCTATGGTCAACTAGTGTTACTTCTGGTTCATGATGATAGTGAATACTAATCAATCAAAATAACAAAAAAATGATCATGGTTCGTGATGATGGCTAACTATCCTTGAAGATGGACAATGACCGGCAAAAATGGCTCATGATGGTTGATGATGGTTGGTGGTGTCATCGCTCACAATAATCACGCATTGAGGATTTGCTTCCGCTGCCTTTCTGTCATTGGCAGTATTGTCATTGTGATATGTCGAATCAAGCAAGCCATAGAATACTTTCGAAGAGTCAAGCGTCACGGATGTGGCGCCAATTCCATTTCCCATGACAGTTGGTTCATAGGTGTTTATAGCTCTTTTTTATGCCCTTCGTCTGTCAACCCAGAGCATGGTTGAAGAAGACCGACCAGTGCCATGCTTCAGCGATGGAAGTCAAAACACTCCGTACTCCCCCAGAGCCAAAAGAATGTCACTGCACAAAATTTGATTTTTTGGATCGATAATTGAATCAATAAGACTAAGAATCTTGAATCAATAAGACTAAGAATCTTGAGTCAATAAGACTAAGAACCTTGAATCAATAAGGCAAAGAATGTTGAATCAATAAGATTAAGAATCTTGAATCAATAAGAATCACTAAGAATAAGAATGATCATGGTCTCCATGTCTTGCAGAGCCTGCCTCCATGCAAAGATCTCGCTCCAACATCTGCCTCAATGCTTGGTCCTTGCGGTCCGAGCTGAAAGAGGAAATCCAAGATATTTTTGGTGAAGAACTCGATGTCCACATGAATTTCTATAGGGATTATATAGGGGTTATAGATCGTTCATAGTAGGGGATAATACCTAACAAAAGTGGTTAAATGACTACTATATGATGCATTTGGTTGATGCTTGGGGTATGGCCAGTGATGGCTGGTTACGGTTGATGAAATCAGTATCGATATGGTGCTTTCTCAAGCCAGTTTGGGAACCCCCAAAGTTGTGGTTTGAATTTATTACCATAGTGATGGTTAATAAATTGGATGATAACTGTGGGGGCCTATGACTTGAGAAACCACCATATAGGTACATCAGTGGCGTTGTGCCCTTAAATGTTACCTTTTACGAATGATACATGTATACATATACGAAATATTGAACTGTACATAAATTGTATACGTTGCCATGTGCAAATATACAAATATGGATACCCAGAAGCAAATGCGCATATGTAGATTTTTACACACGTGCGTGCATCACAATTTATTTATAACTTTGTATACGTAATTATGTAGATGCATATATGCATGTCAATCTACGGATGCGTTCCTATTCGTTCTAGTGCGCTCCGCATCAGCCTCGACAAACCTTGCAGAGCATCGGAGAGAACGCGAGGCAACAGTAGTCTCCCTGTGGTGATGAATGTGGGTTCCGAGCCCGCGAACCAATGGGTAGTACGCAGAATACGATGCTCGTCATGATGATGACCCCAGCTAGTTCCAAGTAACTTCATAAATAGCAATGACGGTCAGTTGGTAGATTCCTTATTTTTGTTGGCTATTGCATACTAAGATCATTGACCAGCCAGATTCTAAGTAACCAGCTATAAATTCATGATTTTCTGCAATAACAACTGCAGCGGGATCAGATCCAAAGCGATGGCGCTGATGCTGACGGTATATGTACATATCTATATGTATATATGTAAACACATCCAACCAGTACGGCAACACAGCATCATCAAGATTGCCTATGCGGCAATCAGCTTGGGACATGACTGGGATCTATCATTGCAATTAACTAAAATCAAAATGTTTGAAGATGGCTTGATGCAACTTACCAGCTGCGGACGCGGCAACATTCTGATGCCCTGACAAGCAACAACTATCCCTCATGGCACGTTTTGATTGCATGTAATAGTGTTGACGAAATCATGTGCCGCAATCAAAGAAAACAGGCTAGACCAGAATAGACGCTCCCAGCGGTTGGACGTCTGTTTTCTTTCGCATATACCCTTTTGAGAGGGTCAGTGTGGGTCTGTGGTAGAGGATACCCCTGCCCAGTATGCCATTGGTGTTGGTCACAAATGTCACAAGTGACCTGCATCCATGGGAGCCTGCCCGCTACAGCATCCTGGCCTTCACCAACTTGACTGTTTCCAACTTTTGCTTTCTGGCCTGCAAAACATTCCAAGATTTGAAGAAACACACTAATATCCCTGTGATTTCAGTGATATCCAGCAAGGTGAGTGGTATCTCAAGCCCCGACGCACATGTTTCACATGTTCACGTTGCGATTGCTTGATTTGCTAGATAGTCCTATCACCGCAGTCCCCATTCCCAAACTCGGTAGTTGTTGAAAAGTTACAGGAATAAACCGCTGGGCTCAACTTGGAAATGATGCAAGAATCACAGCTACCAGCTGCATGCCAAATAGATTGAGAATCAGCCATGGACAATGGTCATGATTCGCAACGCTGAAACCAGTGAGCTTCTTGAGATCTAGCTGCCCTTAGGAATTTCTACATTCAGCAAATTCTTTTGGAGCCAGTTTCCCAGCAGCACCTGTCTCCATCACAAGAATAGAAACTGAACTGAGAGTTGATTGCATGAGATGGTGTTTGATGCTCAAACAGGCTCTTCTCCGTGCCTCCAACAAGTGCTTCTTCTCAGCATTTGCATCATCCTTTTTGTCTGGAACCTGCTACCATCGGCACACCAAACCATGCATCCCCAACAAAACCACCGTTTGGCATCTATTTGGAGATGGTGCGGCAGTTGTGTGAACATCGGTCAATAAAAAGTTGTGATGTAGCTCAAATTTCTAGATTCCCATATAGAGTTCTACAACATTTTAATCGCAGTCTTACCATGCGGGTCCGATCCTATTACCATGGTTTTTATCATAGAATGCCCTCATTTCGTTCGCTGGCAGGCAATGGCCTTCAGACAGCAGTCAAAGTCAAAGTGCCCTCATTTCATACGCCGTGGTCATTTTTGATACCATGGTTTTCCCATAAAAATCATCAGTTTCACCATGGTATCCCATACTTCACCATAGTTTACATTAGTTTCACCATTCTTTACCATGGGTTTACCACATTTATCTTCGTTTTACCATAGTTTCACCATACTTTATCCCCACAACCGGTGACTCCCAGCAGGTGCTGGTCCGGAAATCGCCTCCACCACACTGCTGGGATTCACATAGCTCAGCGGCCTGGAGTAACGTCGTCCCGAAGAAGTGATGGATGATCGTCATAAGTGTATTGATCGGTGATCATATCATTAGTGATGATCAATGATGATCAATGATGATCGATTCATGAACAATGATGATCATTCATGATGCAATGACAATCACGGATTGTGATCATATCATGATGATTGTAATTAATGAAGTAATGGAACAGAATCATGAATGATCATATCCGTTAGTGATGATCAATGATGATCAATGATGATCGATTCATGAACAATGATGATCATTCATGATGCAATGACAATCACGGATTGTGATCATATCATGATGATTGTAATTAATGAAGTAATGGAACAGAATCATGAATGATCATATCCGTTAGTGATGATCAATGATGATCAATGATGATCGATTCATGAACAATGATGATCATTCATGATGCAATGACAATCACGGATTGTGATCATATCATGATGATTGTAATTAATGAAGTAATGGAACAGAATCATGAATGATCATATCCGTTAGTGATGATCAATGATGATCAATGATGATCGATTCATGAACAATGATGATCATTCATGATGCAATGACAATCACGGATTGTGATCATATCATGATGATTGTAATTAATGAAGTAATGGAACAGAATCATGAATGATCATATCCGTTAGTGATGATCAATGATGATCAATGATGATCGATTCATGAACAATGATGATCATTCATGATGCAATGACAATCACGGATTGTGATCATATCATGATGATTGTAATTAATGAAGTAATGGAACAGAATCATGAATGATCATATCCGTTAGTGATGATCAATGATGATCAATGATGATCGATTCATGAACAATGATGATCATTCATGATGCAATGACAATCACGGATTGTGATCATATCATGATGATTGTAATTAATGAAGTAATGGAACAGAATCATGAATGATCATATCCGTTAGTGATGATCAATGATGATCAATGATGATCAATGATGATCGATTCATGAACAATGATGATCATTCATGATGCAATGACAATCACGGATTGTGATCATATCATGATGATTGTAATTAGTGAAATAATGGAACAGAATCATGAATGATCATATCCGTTAGTGATGATCAATGATGATCAATGATGATCAATGATGATCGATTCATGAACAATGATGATCATTCATGATGCAATGACAATCACGGATTGTGATCATATCATGATGATTGTAATTAGTGAAATAATGGAACAGAATCATGAATGATCATATCCGTTAGTGATGATCAATGATGATCAATGATGATCAATGATGATCAATGATGATCAATGATGATCAATGATGATCAATGATGATCAATGATGATCAATGATGATCAATGATCGTTAGTGATGATCAATGATGATCAATGATGATCGATTCATGAACAATGATGATCATTCATGATGCAATGACAATCACGGATTGTGATCATATCATGATGATTGTAATTAGTGAAATAATGGAACAGAATCATGAATGATCATATCCGTTAGTGATGATCAATGATGATCAATGATGATCGATTCATGAACAATGATGATCATTCATGATGCAATGACAATCACGGATTGTGATCATATCATGATGATTGTAATTAGTGAAATAATGGAACAGAATCATGAATGATCATATCCGTTAGTGATGATCAATGATGATCAATGATGATCGATTCATGAACAATGATGATCATTCATGATGCAATGACAATCACGGATTGTGATCATATCATGATGATTGTAATCAGTGAAATAATGGAACAGAATCATGAATGATCATATCCGTTAGTGATGATCAATGATGATCAATGATGATCGATTCATGAACAATGATGATCATTCATGATGCAATGAGAATCACGGATTGTGATCATATCATGATGATTGTAACTAGTGAAATAATGGAACAGAATCATGAATGATCATATCCGTTAGTGATGATCAATGATGATCAATGATGATCGATTCATGAACAATGATGATCATTCATGATGCAATGACAATCACGGATTGTGATCATATCATGATGATTGTAATTAGTCAAATAATGGAACAGAATCATGAATGATCATATCCGTTAGTGATGATCGATGATGATCGATGGTGATCATTCATGATTATGTTTCACGACAACGAAGAATTCCGGAGTGATAAGTAGCTCAAGTAGACCTGGTGAACTTGGTGAGTCCATCGATATTGGCCGGAGGGACCTGTAGGGGTTGATGGTTGGTCATTCACAATGAATTAGACACCATATTGATTGGTGTTAAGCAACTATCGAATATACCGAGATGGCACTAGAATTAATCCTAAAAGACTTAAAAATTGCACCATGAATCCACCTCAATCTATCCATCCAGCCGGCGTACTCATCGAAGGGAATCGAAGATGAAGGGTGTGTTTGCCTTGCTTCAACAAATTGGTGTTTCCCAAAACAGGGGGCCCCGTAAGTCTTCCAAGATTAACCATTGATAGTAACAAACCAACCATTTTTGGGGGTACCCCTATGGCTTGAGAAACCACCAAATCCATCTTTTGAGTCGTTTGCGTCCCAGAACTTCATGTAGATCGACTGAGCCTATCAAAAAATCCATCCCAAGACACCGTGTCACTGTTTAAAAGAATAAGGCATCTACTTTCACTGCATTGAACCCAACAACAAAGAAAATTGGCGTCCAACCAAATTTCACAAGCCCCTGCCGCAATAAGAACATGTCCCCATACTCTTGTACCCCGAGTCCCCGTTAGTTTTCCACCCAAAAATGTTGCCATTTGGCGTGGTTGCTTGCGGTATCCCCAGGCCATGGAGGTCTCCGGGCCGCAGCAGCGCTGGGATCCCAAGCTCTAAGATGCTACCGGTGACCAGGCTCTTCGGCATCACGGTGCCACCCACCTTCTGACGAACCTCTGAGCGAATCGAGGCCCGGCCATGATAAGACTGTGGATAGCATTGGTGCACTGGTACGGTGTGGTGAATGCATCTGCAAATTACACCTGTATGTATTTTTTCCCTCAGGCATACAGGTGCTTTCGCTGCGGCCTCTAGCAAATTGAATTCCTAAAGCACCACTCAACGCCTGGCATGATCGGGGCCTATGTGAGACCCAAAGGTGGTGACATTCATGTCAGCACATGTAGCCAGAAAAGCGTGAGGGGCTTGAATTGACTCCTCCACCGGACACATGTCAATAGCATGCAGCAGGGCTTGTGCCAGGCTGCCGCAAAACGATGGAGGGTACTCCTTAAGAGGAGCGGTTCTAAACCGACCCGCCTCATCTTGTCCAATGGATACATGACCTGGTGGGCGTGTGGTCAACTGCCATTTCTGGAGACATTGTTCCAACATAGGGACATTGAGAACGAGAAGGTCCGTCGGTTTCGAAGAGGTAGCTCCATGAAGACCTTGAAGAACTCGAGCGATCCTCATGCCGGGCAAATCCGCCAGCAATCTCAAGATCGGCTGAGCCCAAATAGTTGCAGCCTGTGGATCCTCCGGCTGCGCCGGATGCTCCAGAAAGCCAACGCCTCCTGTCGGCGCTAACGCTGCCATAGACTCCAAGGCAAAGCCCATGAGCTCGTTGCCTTCGCACACCGCTTCCAGTTCACTGTTGTAAAGCGAGGGCAGGCCCCAAGGAGCGTGATCTCTACGAACAACACGTGGTCCTCGTCGATCAGGAAGGGCATTCTCTCTTGCAACACTCCAGGTGTTACAAGGAGGTCCACCAAGAAATGCCACAACGTGTCGAGCACGGATATGATAAAGCCAGAAATCTCTGGTAGAATCACACGCAACATCGCCCATCGTTGCATGGATCACAATATCAAGGGATACCACATCGAGCTGGAAATCGTGGGTCTTGGCATAGGTGGTCTCCAAATGTTCCAAGAACCATTGGAGGTCTCCTGGTCTTCTTCTCCCAGAAAATGCATGGAGCAACACCCTCCTCCGACCAAAGACTCTCGGGATCGGATGATGAGGAACCCATGCCAATTTGGCATGGTCATAGAGAGCAATGCACCACTCCTCATAGTCCTGCAGGGTAAAGGCCGCCATCGTCTGCGATTCCCGGGACGATGTCTGACCCAAAAACGGCCACAAGACTGGGTTGCACAATTCTCCCATGCAGCGCTGGACATCCTCAAGAGTCCAGGTGCTAATGTCAGCCTCTTCTTCCGTAAAGTGCTCTGCGATATATTGTAATGTCATGCAGCACTGACTCCATGAAACCGCACATTCACGGATGAGCTGCTGCAAGTGAGTCACTGCATCATCAGTGTAGGCGTGCTCCAGGATGTAGGTGATCACGCGATCTTGAAGGTCGAAGTGGATCTCTGGAAGCGTGCCACGTTGAGCGGGTTCCGCCAATGGTCCTTCTGCTTGATGAACAGGGAGGAGTCGGTCATAGCGCGCATCAAGGGCTGCATTGGCACGTGACCCCTGGCCCGGGGCCGGTTCTGGGACACGTGGTCGAGCAGCGAGGATCTGGCGGCATGGATCATGATAACGCAGGTGCGCTTTGATCTTGGTGAACGTATGGTAATCCTTAAGGCACGCTGGACAAACAGTGGTGTCGAACAACGTGCGCAGCCTTGAGATTTGGCCATGACTACGGAACATGTGGGCTGCCTCCCCTGCTTTTGAGCGGCAAGACTTTTGGCACTGCATGCAACCAAACACCTGCATCGGTTCATGTGGGCAAGCTAGATGTATCTGACATGCAAAAGTGCCACAGTCTGCGAGGCTGCGCATGATACGACAATGAAAAGCAGTCACAATCCAACTGTTTTTACGTTGTTGCACAGTGTGATGGCAGGCCCGGCGAACAAGACGCTTCCAAAAACGGGGCTGGAAGAGCAAGAGTTCTCTCCACTGGTCCAGGGAGATGTCAGGATCACACAAATCACTGCAATGGTGCAGTTGCTGCCACATCCATTTCAAATCTGCACACATCATTTCATGCCATTGGTGATCTGCGCGAAGTAAACCCCAAGGCACATGCTGGCGGCATGAGTGCAGAGTTCCCAGATACCTCAATCGAGCTCTGCGCAACAATTCTTCTGGTTCCGGAAGCAAAACTCTCGCCAGCACTTCATGGTCAGTGATATGATGGTCATGGCGCACTCCCAACAGACGTCTGTACAATTTCATCACTGCTGTGGCAAAACGTTTCCTGGTTGAGAGGTCTGGCAGAATCCAAGACTCTGCCCCATACAGGAGCTTGCTTAAAATCAGGGCCTGAAAAAGTTCGGCCCGGCGAGCAACAGCAATCTTTGGATTTTGGAAAAGCAATTTCCTATACTTGCCAAAGGTGGCATGTGCAATGGCGATGCGCGTGCTGAGCTCCCTACGCATGTCCCCGCTATGGTGAATCTGGCCACCTAAATGTTTGTAAATACTGACAACTTGCACTCGTGCAGAGTCATATTCACCTAAGACCGGGATACTGCTTTGCGCCCCATGAGCAAAAAACTGAGACTTGATTTGACGTGAACCTCTTCCTTGTAGGCTGAGGAGCAGCTCAGTTTTCCCTGGCTTCAAATTTGGTGTCATACCAAACTTGCGGCAGGTGTCCAGTAAAAGGCCTATGGCTGTTGCTGCTCTGGGAATGAGCTCTTGAGCTGAAGGTGCAAGCAAACCAACGCAGAGGTCATCCATCCATGTGGGGCCAATGAAGGCCTCCTCATGATCAGCACACAAGCCAAAGAAATCATGCTCGATGGTGGCGGGAACCATGGATATGAGGCCTTGCGCTTGCATCTGTTCTTCAAATGTCTGAAGGACAACAGCCATCATATACCCAAAAACCACATCGGCAAACGAATCACCGGGTCTTGTTCCACCAGAGGTGACCACAGTGGGTCCCCTACCTTGGATCTTGAACCAGGTGTCTGTGTGTAAGGACTGGAGATACCTGCGGCAATGAGGTGGCAAGTCTGCTTGATGTGTGGCAGCTGGAGCTCGAAGCAGAGCATGCATGTCCTGCAGGATCGTGGCTGGCATGTTAAGTCTGGCTGCAATCGCAGCAATCTCTGCATCAGTGTAGCTGTTGCCCAACGCTAACGGCCTCACAATACGGTAGAATGCTTCTTGCAGATCAAGAAATGCCAATCCTACGTTCAGCTTCTGAGCACGCCCATATCTTTGGAATGCTCGGGCCATGTGCAACCCGATTTGGACAGGAACATGAGGGCGGCCCCCCAGCTGTTGTCGATGCAAGAATGCCTCATACAGCTTGCTTTGGTCATCTCTCAAGCATCGATGCAGAGCTTTGCCAATGTGTGATGATATGAGGAGTGATCTGAAAGATTGGCAATCCAGGTGATCACCTTTCCCTTTGTATGCCATCACAAGGGATCCTCCTTTATGCTGGAGGTCCTCTTGACTCCACAGAGTCAATTTCAGCAACATGTCATACAAGAGGATGGCAACTTGAGAAGCATGGTATCGGCATAATTCAGGTGGAATGTCGTCAAGGCCGACTGCCTTGTGCGGGGCAACACGTCTGAGAACGCGTTCCAGGCTCTCAAGTGTTGGCAATTGACTCAAAGCATGGCTAGTGTCTGATGCATCACGAAACGTGGTCAAGTTGGCCAGCCATTGATGTCGCTGTGCATCTGCATCCATGATCTTGCCTGCTTCCATGTCACCAAAAAAGGAAGTCCACCGATGAATGCTGGCATTGTCATCTTGGCAAATGGAGCCATCAGCATCTCTGACCATGGGAAGTGGTTGTGGACCTTTCATGGTGGGCTTGCTGGAACCCATGAATGGCTTAACAGAATGGATGATCGTGGATGCAGGGGTGGATTCTGTGATCGATTGCATGGCTTCTTGAATAAGCCTCTGCTTGGTGCCTTTCAGGAGACTACGCATCTGAACACTACATGTATACACTTCAGCTGCAAGGCGCAATGCGTCACAATCCAACGCACGAACATAAGAGGTCGGAATCGGTTCCACTGGCTGGTCCAAAGATCTCTTGGTGGAAAGCCAGGCTCTGAAGACTTGCCACAAGTGCTCACGATCCCTAGTAGGGTGGCACAGCTTAAGTCGTCGCTTGGCCTGTAATTTTCTCCTACGGAGAGTCCAAATCTCTGCAGTGACCTGTGGTTTCTTGGGACCCTGGCGGGGCCTGGGGCAGGTGGCTTGCAGTGCACTATGCAATTGCTGTGTGACTGAGCGCACACTGGTCTCAACATCGACCTCTGTCTGAATGGAATGAGGCAATTGCAAATGCCAATGCAGGTCAGCATCTTTGATGGCATGGCGGTTATATGTACGACGGTGTGAAGTGGACGGTCCTGGCAACCTGTCATGCCTGAAATCAAATTGAGCTGCCACAACTGCATGATCCTCTTGCATGTTACCAAGGTCAAAGTCCTCAAGAACTTGGGAATGCACACAATGGGGGAACTGACGACATCTCGTGACAACATAATCAATTCTCTTGGAAGTGCGCCTGTCTGGGCTCGTCCATGTGTCATGAGTGCCATGGTGAGCTGGACCCGTAGTCGGAAGGCATAACTCATGATGGTCCATCCATTGGCGGAAGTCAGGAGTGGTCACTGCGTCAACATCACCATGTTGAAACACATGCATGTGATCTGTCTGGCCGCTGGTGGCATTGGCGTCAAGCAGCACAAAAACATCGGCATGTGCAGAGATGTTCATCATGTGGCGACTGAGGTCTGTCCACCAATCGGTCCTCACGTCATCGACATGCCCTGAGTGAGGAGCATGTGCTGTGATAACCCAAAAGTCAAAAGGATGGTGCACAACATGCACAACCAACATGGTTGGGCTTGCATGGGTCACAGTGAAATCATGCTTCCGAAAATGGAGAGGCCGACGGTTTGCATATCCAAATGGTTGTTCCAAATCGACCCACAGTTCAACACCTTCAGTGCCCTTGAGAGCGGAGGTGCATAGTCGGAGGAATCCTTGGGCCTCAAATGTGCCTGGATAACCTCTGGTTTCCTGCAAACCTAGGAAGCACAAGTGGTGGGCACGCATTTGCTCCTTGAGGTAAGCAAGTTTCCCCGCATGTCCTTCCGGACCATTGAACAAGGACTGCACATTGCCTGTGGCAAAACTGGCAAGAAATCGATGTTCAATTGGTTTGGCTGGCGTTGTTGGCTTCTGGGTCGTTGTCTGCGGCCTATGTGCAGTGGGTATCTCTGGGCGTGGGAGGTATAAAGCACCTACTGGTTTTGTACCTGCCGATTCATGATGGTGCAAGAGAAACCAAAGGTGGGGCAGGATCGATTTCCATGTGCTCATGTCGACACAAATTCGTGCTAGGCAGTATGACTTGGCAAGTTCCTGCTTCGCAACATGGTCGACAAATTCGTTCCAGGGGTCACCAGCGTGACCAGCAACATGTTCCACACGAAGAGAATCATCTGGAAGGAGCACACGCAAAGCTTGGAAAACATATCTGAGGTGCAGCAGAACGGTTTCCTGATCTGAGAAGCCCATCTGACCCATTGCAGTTTTGCAACTATTAATCGAGTCACTGCGAAAAATAGTGGGAGTGCGGGTGTTTTGTGAAAACCTCCACCAAGCCGCCCAAAACAATCCTTCTCCCTCTGCAAATTCCGAGCCGATACGGAGCGAGCCTATGTGATGATTGGCATTAGGATCATACAAGATTGGTTGAGCCAACCAACCAATGGGCGCAAGGTCGGAAGTGCCGTCAGCATGATACTCTTCAGCTAGAACAATGAACGCCCAGGTATCATTGTAGCCATGAGCCTCAGCATAGAGGGGTGCCTCTCTCCTGCGGGATGGTTGAGACGAGCCATCGGTGTAAATCACAAATCGATCAATGCGCTCCAGTGCTTCACGAGTTGTACACATGCTTAGAGCTCGTGATGTGACTGCGGGAAGATCAGGGAGATCAAACTGAGTGCATAACACAAACTGACCGGCCTCAAAGAGTGAAATCCAATGGGCATCTGTCAAATCTGTAGCAATAGTCATGCCACCTGGTGTGTGCTCATGAGAAGAACTGATCTGCACCGGATGCTCGAAGTGGAAGAAAGGCTCATCCTGGCGTTGTTGTTGGCGATCAGGCCAGGGCGTGCACTGTTTGACAAGACAGGCAGCCTCTTGAAGTTCTGGTCTGTTATTGACAAAGAACACATCACAAATCGGATGCTCAGTCAGTTGCTGCATGTCCATAACCACAGCTCTATAATACTCAAGTTGGTGAAGGAACTTCATGTGGTCAATCAGACTGATTTTGTGCGGCGTTCTGTGCATGACCGTGCTCTGCACTGCACCATCATCTCCACGGCAATGGTAGAGATAGACACATTTGTCCAATGTCTTGCGGTCAAAGCAAAAGAACTGGTGAAGCCCCTCAGGCTGGTGCACAAAACAATCATGACCCCAATGCTGTAATTCCTGTTCAATCCCTAGCGACGTCAATGGGAGTGACAATTCAATCACTGAGGGAAAGCACTCCAGCATGTCAGGGTTCCGAAGCTCAACTGCACAGGTTTGTCTACCAGGGTTGATGGGAAGCAGGTCATCAAGGCACAGCGGGATGATCTCTCCTGGCTGAGGAACTTGAGCCACCGTGTCCTCTATTAGGCGCTCAGGAGACCTCTGAAGAGGAATTTGGAGCAATCCCACTTGATCAAGAGCGTCAAGTTCATCGGTCTGTGTGCCTTGATCTCTTCGTCGTTCAAGCATGTCAACATCTGACTCTTCCACCTCGTCATCTGATGGGAGTCGTTGATCTGCAATGAGCTGAAGACACTCACCATTCTGGACATAGGTCTGTTCTCCCGGTGCCAGAACAAGACTGTTGCGTTTGAGGACACACTGCCAGTCACGATGTCCTGGACCGCAGAAAGTGAATCCATCAGCATGCCAAATGAGTTGTTCAGTCATTGCTGGGACCACAACTGATGCAACCACATTGTAGTGATCCCATCCCTTTTCCACACTGATCATGACTGCATGACGATCTGGAAAGAGT
>VSDK01026204.1:45825-77499 GCA_009767595.1 Symbiodinium kawagutii | reverse complement strand
ATGATCATGATGATGATGATGATGATGATGATGATGATGATGATGATGATGATGATGATGATGGGTGTAATGATGATGAATGCAATGATGATGAATGTAATTAAATGAATGTAATGATGGGGTAGTCAGAAGAAGAATACGAAACTGTGCATGTAGAAAGTGAACTGTAAATGCATATTCTCAATTAGTAGTACATCTACAAATCATCTACATACATATACTATGATATAGATATAGCAATAGGAAATATCAATGATCCCTTTAGACCGAGAAGTACAACCCCCTGACCACCGAGCACCTGGGATGTTACTCCATACGCACGCACACGCACACACACACACACCAAATGAGTGCGAGCCAATCTGCACAATCTGAGCATCCAACACAAGACCTGCAAATACATCGAAGACTTTGCTTCCATCGACCACGTCTGACCTGAGAAATTGAAACAAAGGCCAATGCTCCCATTGTGTGTGTAGTGTTGCATTCACCGACAACCCCAACTATATATGATAGGGGGATCAAATGAATGATAGATTGCCAATGGCCAGCGACCACTAATGATCAAATGTTGATGACCAAAGATGATAGCTAACAGCTTCCTCCAACAGCAAACAGGTGGTAACTGGGGGTTGCTGGGAGTTCGATGTCGAAGCGCTCGGCTGCGAGGCCAGTTCGAGCCCAAGGCCCAAAAAATATATTCAAAACATCTATAAAGTCTATATATATATATATCTATATACACATATATTTCTCAAAAAAACGAGCACCAACTCTGGATGAAGTAACCATCCATAAATCCATTTATACATATACCTATACATATACATGTATGTATGTATATATATATATATATGTAGAGAGAGAGAGAGAGAGATTAACCATATATAAACCGCCAACTCCATCTTTTCACCAACCATTGCTTGTCCCAACGCTCCAGGTGACCAGATCTTCAACTCCTTGGTGAAGCTGCGCGTCAAGCCCAGTTGCCTGGTGGGGTACCCGAAATGGCTGGTGAATAGGGGTACCAACCCTTGGAAGTTGTGAATCGGAGTAGCAACCATTCACATGGTTGCTGAATGTGGGGGGTTCGTACTGAGCTCCGCCCATGTTTCGTAGGCAAACCTCTTGCAAGATTGCGGGGTGGGTACACTACAAGCATGGCGGCACCATCTCACCGACACGCCGCCGCGCTCTTTTCGACCGGCAAAGGACGCTGCATGGACGTTTTAGTGTCCAGCTTTGTTCACACGAGCAGCTTTGATAAACCCAAGGCATAGTCATACGGATAAGAACCAACAAGAACAGGACATAACAGGAGTAAGTGTGGAACTCTGGGCTTTGTCCTTGCTTGTGAAGATAGGTTCACATACAGTATGGAAGCAGTCTTCTGCATACCTGTGGGGTTGTCACGACTGCCCACATGTTTTCACAACATTTCCGACGCCATGGCTGCGCACCATGGCAAAGTATTCATGGAACGGCTCCCTATTTATTGGGGCACACCGCATGCTCCTCCTCCTTCTGCCGGAACGGCTGCTAAACTACTGCTGTCAGGCAATCCTTGCTGCGGTTGTCCCATCATGGGTTGGGACATGCCGCAAGCACCACAACCTCCTCCAAGGCCGTCTTGCTGGGGTTGTCCCATCATTCCTTGAGACATCCCATAACCTCCACAACCTCCCAAGCCATCTTGTGTCTGCTGTGGTTGTCCCATCATGGGTTGGGACATGCCGCAAGCACCACAACCTCCTCCAAGGCCGTCTTGCTGGGGTTGTCCCATCATTCCTTGAGACATCCCATAACCTCCACAACCTCCCAAGCCATCTTGTGTCTGCTGTGGTTGTCCCATCATGGGTTGGGACATGCCGCAAGCACCACAACCTCCTCCAAGGCCGTCTTGCTGGGGTTGTCCCATCATTCCTTGAGACATCCCATAACCTCCACAACCTCCCAAGCCATCTTGTGTCTGCTGTGGTTGTCCCATCATGGGTTGGGACATGCCGCAAGCACCACAACCTCCTCCAAGGCCGTCTTGCTGGGGTTGTCCCATCATCGGCTGGGACATTCCGTAACCTCCGCATCCTCCCAAACCATCTTGCTGCGGCTGTCCCATCATTCCTTGCGACATGCCATAGCCTCCACAGCCTCCTAAGCCATCTTGTGTCTGCTGGGGTTGTCCCATCATTCCACCAGACATGCCGCAAGCGCCACACCCTCCCAGACCGTCTTGTGAGGACTGCCCCATCATGGGCTGCGATATGCACCCACCGCAACCACCTTGGCAACCTCCACAGCCACTCATGTCGGAGGACATGCAACCACATCCACCGCAGCCGTTCATGCCGCAACCATAGCCACCACAGCCACCACAGCCACCGCAGCCACCGCAGCCACAGCCGCCCATCTGACCCATCTGGCCCATCTGTCCACACCCCTGACAGCCTTGACAGCCTTGGCCTTGACACCCGCAGCCTCCGCAGCCTCCCATTTGACCCATCTGACCCATCTGGTTCATCTGACCCATCTGATTCATTTGACCCATCTGGTTCATCTGGCCCATCTGGTTCATGTCACCCATCTGGTTCTGCATGCCCATGCCACCGCCCATACCGTTCTGACCGTATGGACTGCTCAGATGTGACATACCATCATTACTTCTGACAGCTCCGTAGTTGCCAGGGCCCATGCCAGTTGGCTGACCTGTGCCGCCCTGCACATTTTTGGCCACCATCTGCCCTGGTCTGTTGATGGATGGCTCTATGTCGTAGGTGACAATATCACCTGGTCTTGGAACGGCCCCAACGCATTGCTTGACGTGCAGAAACACATCAGGTGTCCCATCATCAGTGGAGATGAAGCCAAATCCTGGCAGCTGTGAAGTCTGGGGGAGTAGATAACTAAACCCTTGAAAGCTACCAACACAACCTTTGTAGACGTTTGTATGTGTACATGCTCCTATAGTCGTTGTTCATTTGTGCCTGACGCATACGCACAAAATACATGTATGCTATGTAAGTATATACATACATGTATATTACATTTTTCTGAAGTCACATGATCAGCCTCCTAGATGTGTGGATCCCACAATGATTCTCACGGAGTTTGTCAGCACAACTGAAATCAAGCCATCAAGGAGCTTGCCACTGGGATAACTATCCAGGAGTCCAATAATATGATGCCGGGGAATGGCTGGCATCATTTGTGGTGGTTTCCTGGTCCTCTATATAAACCACTTGGTGGAGTATACACCAAGCTCGGTCGTCCCCACCGACACGACCGACACGACCGTTCTCCTTTCTCAGCGTTGAAGGTCTTGACTGGACCCGTGCGGGACCCTAAGCCTTGGAGCGATATCAAGGAAATGGGATTCATGAGACTCTCGTTGATGGGGATTGTGATCTTCAGGGATAGCAGCCAATGTTTGGGCTTTCAAACATCTGATACTTGTGGATGTACTATGCAAGAGTATGAACAGCATGAAGTCCAATAATGAGAATGTCGCTGATAGAGGGCACTACTTTTATGACAACCGATACTGCAAATCATTCGATCGGATGATAGGTGATGAAAAAGGGACTCATTCTAAGGATTGAGTGCAGGCAAACCCCAGCAATTCAAGGCTACCAAGATTAAGCAACCTGGGAATAGCCAGTCCTTCACCAGAGGAACTTTGCAGCAATAGATCTTGAATCTTCAAACGCAAACGTGGGATACCTCTAGCAACATGAAGTGGCCCTGAAACTGGTGGGTCCGATGTCAAAAATGACGTCCACTTGGCAATCCACCCTGGAACTCTTCTATTTGAACCACTGACAAATAATTTGATGTCATATGATCCACATAATAGCCCCCAATCAACCGACCGGTAGGTGCACGTTCAATGACCATTACTAGTTGGTCACCACATCAATGACTAGTCGGTTGTCATATCAATAACTAGTTGGTTGCCATATTTACAGTTGGTTACCACATGATCGTTAGGTTCATGGTAACCAACCACCACCTGGTGACAACCAACTGGTCATAGGTTCACCTATCCATTGGTTCCAACCACCTGGTGCCACTGGCTGCGGCTCAAAGGCTTCTGACCTGTGATGACCTCAGCCGCTCCACAGGAGGAGTGCTTGCGGTCGTCAACGGTTGATCCATCGGGTCACCAACGATGACACCCGGGATGACGACCAAACGTGGCCAATTTCGGCTGCAGTATTTTGATCAGAGTTTCTTTAAATGGTTTATACAGGCTATCAAGAGTGTTGTAGTGGTCAATAGGAGGGGATAAGGACCAAAAGTCATGGGGTACATACCAACTATCGGAAAACCTAGGGGTTCCATCAAAGGTGACACCTCCAACCATCCCAGGAAACCATGAAGTGTGGGGCCAGGGACATCTCTGAGTGTCGTGGCGCACCATTGATGAAAGTATGTTCCAGCCATTGCTGCCATTCACCAACCATGAAATAGACCATCTATTCCCCAATGGTGAGTTTATTGAGGTTTCCATTGCCATTGGAAAGGTCTCATGATTCATCACGTATCACTCTAGTTCATGAAAAACCAAGGCAATCCCGGAATTATGACTCTGAGCAGTTCCAAGGTATCAAAACTCGAAAGGTCTCAGAGCTCCAAACAACTCAAAGCAGGAGTTAACTTCCAGGTTCCAGGGGTGGTGGCTCCACGGGTGCAGGGTCCCGGGTTTCATGGCGCCATTCCGCTTGTGCCAAGTCATGAACCAGTGGTGCTGCGCTTAAAATCGCATGGTGATTAGAAATTTGTGGAGGATACTTTGCACAATACCAGCTGCTGGTCTGCAACAGCAACCATGGGAGTATCAACTATGTTTACTGCTTGGCAAACGTCAAGCCAACAACTGATGTCCCCGGCCTGTTCAGGGAGTAAATACTGGGGTGGTGGAGGTGTTGATCTACCCAAGTTTGCGTTGAGACTTGGTACTGAACCCTGGCTAGTTTTTAAACTGACCCATTGCCATTGGGCGTTCGAGGCATGTCTAACTGGACCATGCTTCTACCGAAATCAAGCGCATGTCTTCTACCCGAAGAAGGACGAGTAAGGGCAAGGACAAGCTTTCAAATGCCAACCGCGCTCCGTGGACCTGCAACATTTAACAGATCGGCTTCAAAGCCCTTTTGGTAGACTATCTATGGAAGGTCATATCACATGATAGCTGGGGTCTGCCTACAAAAGTATAGAGTAGCCCATTAGGGGAATACTTGTTGAACCTACAGTCTTCTGGTTTTGACCACTGCTTAAATGACGCAGGTCAATAGGATTGTCTGCAACTGTTGGGAGTTATATAGAATTATCATCATCCGTATTAGCTACTACATGTCAATCCCAACTATTCTTCTTGCATCGGTAAAAAATGCTCCTTTGAGGTATGAGCTCCTTGTTTCTGCAAGTCTTTGTCGAGAAATAGCTTGCTCATCAAGACTGCAGTCAATGAGGCCCAGTGATACTTTCAGGCTCAATTTACACAAGCGGAACGCCTCATTAGAAAAGTTCATGCCACCTCAGGTCATTGCATCAAATAACAAGCCAGCCTTCCCGAAAGCGTTTTGTAGCTACACAATATAGCCGCGTCAAATCAAACACATCTGTTTATGATTCCACCTACTAGTATCTATCCAGGTATGTGCACATACATAAAAACACATGATCAACTTCCAAATACACATGAAAATTTCTGTTACGTTGCGTGTTCAAATGTTGTATAAACATACACATCTACCCATGTATCATGGGAAATGCACATATACATGTGCGATATACGTACAAATACACCTATATAATATGTACACACATAGAAACATATAATTACATAAAGATCATACCTGTACTCATATAACCATGTATCTATGCCCACATGATCTTGCTCCCTATAACATCCACCAGAGCCTGGTGCCGAGCAGCGGATCGCCGCCAGGCTGTTCTTTGACAGCTGTGCCGCCCTTCACGTTCTTCGCCTCGCAGGGGGAGCATCGTTCGTGCTAAGTAATGATCACTATGCGGGGAGAAGCGACCTCTTGGCTTCACAAGTGCTTGGCTTTCAGGAGCACCATAGGTGACTCTAGGACCAAGAAAGGCGTGGCCATGCCAAAATGAATTGAAAAAACCTTGGAAATCCTGTAACTTCTAGCTACTCCTGCAACAGGAGCACGGCTTCCAACCATAGCACTCTCGCTATCATCATTGGAAACGAGCTCGCTGGAAAATAAGAGACTGATTGCAGCCCTTTGACGGACGTGCTCGATTTGATTTCCCGGAAAGCCCTCAATCTCCAAGCATCTCCAAGCTACCTACTGCAAATGAGTTCTACTGTGCAATTCAACTGCACTTCTGTGAGCTACGACGCCTACAGTAGGAGGTCAATACCTAACACCGGAATGCACCAAGAGTTGAGACAGTCCCATCATCGATGAATTGTCCCAAGCCGAATCCTCACAGTCTGCATTCCAGGTCAACCATCAGTCCGCGTAATCACAACTGACACACAACTGATACATCAAACAGCTCACCACGTGGAACATGTAGTTGAATCATGAATACATACATACGTTGTAATGTCCTTTTGTCTGGTTCTGACAATTGCCGGCAGAGCTAGAAAATATCCCCCCTGGTGTATTTCTCAGCAGCTGCGTAGCCACATTCCCCATGGCACCTGCATCTGCCCTGGTTTGGTTTTGCTGGGCTCAACATCGAACCTCGAAAAAATGGCAGGTCCCAGGTGCTGCTAAGGCTGTACTCCATGGCAAGGCTCTATGCTTTTAAATGGTCAGAAATCAAACTCTACCCGAAAAGAGACGTAGGCCACCCTTACGAGCGGTGTTTGCGTTTCATCTTTGGGATCACCTTGGCACAAACATAATCATTGGCATGAGTACGATTGATTGTTGGTAGTTTTGCTGAGCCTGCCGAGTGTCTGACAGCTTATGCACCCCATGACCCACGAACAAAACAAGACTTTGCTGCTCCAAAAGTTTTTTCAGGTCTTCTAAAACCAATGTGAACTCCAACCAGAATGTGGCTGATTTTGCTGACAACCAGGTCCTAAGAGTGGTCAGATCATGCAGCAGGGTGTTCGTCAGGTATCCGTTGCTGGATTCGTGATTTCCATGCCCTTGTGGTAGCCATAAATCTCAGAGGCAAATCATCTACCTACTGGCGATTGTTCAGCATCGTAGCCTCTGGTAGTTTGAAATGGCAAATAGAAATCCAGAAAAGGCAATGAGTACAACTCTCAACTATTCATTTCCCATTGCCAGGTTCAACCCTCCCCAAGTGCTGGGGTCATTCCCTGTCGCCGAGGAGCGAAAGGATGTCGCCTGCTGCCGGTTGGTTCCCGTCAATGCAGTCCTGCGAGATGGGGTTGAGGGACCTCGAAACTATGCGGGCGTGATATTTTTTGTTGGGAGGTACACCCATGTAGGAAATAAAACACCACGATGGGGGCATTGCGACTTCAAAAGTTGGGACATTGGACAGTGATTGAACAGCCCCTCTGATAGTATGGAAGCCCATCCCAGATCCTTTGACCAGTGTGAAGCGGAGAGCCTGTATCAATGTTGAAGAAAACTGGGCACGTTCCCACATATGCTCGTAGCATTCAAAGCTACAATGTCCAAACGAAGATGGCTATGAACTGCCCGTTCAATGATGGTTGATGATGGTCAATGATGGTTTATGATTAATGATGTGTTGATCGTCATTGGCAATGATGTGTTGAAAATGGTTTGCGATGGTGCTTGATAACCAACAATGGTAGCATTATGTGACTTTATCCTTACAATTTTGGCATCTTACCTTGTGTTGGTCATGGAATGACTTGAAAGGACAACCACAGGTTGAAACATTGATCTTGAGGCAGGTCTCTCCAGTCGCATGATTCACATGATATTGCATATGCAAATGCCTTTGCATGTACGTTTACGTACATGGTGTGCATGTAGATTTTTGTGCAGGGTTGTGCATATGTACACTGGAGGGTATAAATATGTGTCCACTTATGTATACATATATATATATGTATATGTAATGTGTTATCTATTTATACATCTATTCATGCAGCTATTTATCTATTTATCTATTTATTTATCGATGTTTTATGTATGTATATGTGTAAGAACAAATGCAAGTAGACAGCTATGCATGTACGTATCTATGCATATATATATGTAACATACATATATCATTCTGTGCGCGTCTGTGCAGGTGTTTTACTTGGTTGTTTGAATTCCTTCATTCCGAAATACTTTGCAAATCCTTCATGGACCCATACAAGATCTTTGCGGGCCACATCCTTTGCAAGATTCAAGGTGTGCCCTTCTTGATCGCAGGATCAAAGGGAGTACCAACCAAATCTTGGAGCTCAAAAATCACGGTCAAACCAGTGAACAAGGTGATTTTTTGTTCCTCGTGGTTACTATGGTGCTTCTGGGGTAATGCTCTTGATACAGTCGACACAGGGCCAAGGCGCGATGGTGGGTCTGAACTGACTCGGAACGGGGTCCTTGATGTGGATAAAGACGTCTGTGCCTGTTCCACCTCGCAATTCCACAAGATTTGGAACAGTCCAAGTCCGATCCATCCAGGATAAGCAGTTCAACATCTCAACAGTTTGAATTCTCAGCAGTTTCGCCTGTCTTTTCATTCTTGGACTTTGCGTGTCTACATAGATATGGAGAATGTATTTGTATTGATGTACGTATTTGCTGATTTCAGTATCTATCCAAATTTACCTATTTCTTTATTTCAATGTGTATACTTATGCAAATATATCTAGTGATCTACTTGAAATTATTTATCTATTGTATTCATTCGTTTTTTATTTGCTTCCTTCTTTATCTTTTCATTCCATTGTCAAATTTTTGATGTATTTATATATATATATATAGATGTGTGTGTGTGTTTCTATGTAAATTCTACATATGCTTATATGAACGTGTACACAACTACTGTGCATATGTAAACACAAACACCTATGTGCACACACGTACTTGCACACAGTAGACATGTCAAGTCACATGCGTAACACAGCCATACCTGTAACCAGATACATAAAAGTAATGGTTGCATAGAACTACATCCATATATGCATCCATACACACACACACACATATATATATATATATATTTATTTATTTACATGTACATACATACATTTTCATACATACATACATACATACATATATATATATATATATGTCTATGCAGGCAACTGTACACATATGCATTTGTAATCTAGGACATACAAAGAGAATATCCCTCAAACTAGATGTCCAAATCCCTAAAGTGATGACAAGTGCGCCATCCCAGGTGTTCTGTTCATGTTTGGCACCCCCAGACTGAAACCATCAAGTTTGGAAAGGGAAATCCACAGGTCCACCTCCATTTCGGCCCCATCTCCATTTCCGAGGCACAGTCGATGAAACCGAAGCCCTTTGCGCCATTGAAGGACTTCACTCTGCCCGAGTTGCTCATGACACCTTAGCCGCGGCGCCTACTATGAGTTGCCATCCGTGTGTCAAAACAATGGGGGTACCACTTGGGGAAAACCAAAACACATCTTTGGTAGCAAACCAACAGCTGGTGAGGTATCAAAGGCCTGACAATCACCAGAGATTCCACATCTCCAATATGACTTGGCTGCTTTCAGAAACAGAGTCCTGCTGGATCTTTGTGGAAAACCGCTCACTGACAAAGTGGAAGCCTTGTACCTTTGTTGATCGACAAAGAGGAACAAACCAAAGCAACCTTTTGGTGCGTTCGGGCTCTTGAGATGTGCATTTCCAATGGTGCTTCACCGGTGGCTGAACACATCTATCCTGAGGCTGCTACAGGCTGCAAAGTAGGTGCAGGCATGAGAGACACACGCCCCAAAACGAACCAACGAAACTCGCACTTCGAGCCGCCGAGGCATCGGAAACGTGCACAAGCTGAGCTTTGCAGCTCTAGAGCAATGATCACAGAGAGATACCTAACGACATCTTACGACTATGTTGATGACATGTCACCGTCTACACTGGTCTGCCAAATTTAGGCATGTCAGGGGAGGCAATCATCTTGAATGACCAAGCTAAGCTAATCAGTACTACGATCATAGGCCGCGCACCCGCCAAATCTTCACATTGTAGCCATGCTAGGTCTTTAGATGCAACAGCTGTCCCACATATCGTTGTCCCTCAAACGCAAGAACTGCACATGTCCAAGGGCAGAAGATCCCAAGTATTCTGAAGTTGTTTCCTTGGGGCGTAAGGCGTCCCTTGAGGGTCGGTTGGCCTCTTGACATTGGTGAAGGCTTATGTTCTGCTTGGTCTCAAGCTCTCCCCAAGCTCCCCATCTTCTCAGCTTGGAGACCAGCTGGTTTCTCAAGTCATAGGGGACCCCCCAATTATCATCTATTAATCATTGTTCAATTGATAAACAAACATCAAAGTCAACAATTTGACAAAGAAGCATCTTCTTGATGCTTGGGGTACCCCCATGGCTTGAGAAACCACCAGCTGGACAGAAACTGGGACTGACCCTCTGCTCACCTCGCCGGCCACGAAAACGGACATGCCCAGACATGCCCGGACCGCCTCGCTTGCCACGATGGCAGTTTCTGTGCCTGGAGCAGGCGCTCAGCCATGAAAAACCCTCAGCCAAGGATTCTTCAGTAAGAATCATGTATAAGTCATATCTTACTGAATTTCTCACTTGCCAAATTAGGGAATACGCATATTATGAGTAATGATGGTTATGTGATGAGTAATATTCATATGATTACACATTATCACTATTGCCAACTAAGATATAATGATAGTGAGGACAATAATAGAAAGAATGTTTTGGGCTACCTCTGTGTTTTTAACAGGGACTGCCAAGAATTGAGAAAATCCCGTGCTCACCTCCTTGACCTCTTTGGCAATGCTTGTGCAGATGCGAAGGCAAAGACCGCAAAGATCCTCCAGGACCTGGACCAAATGCAGACCATTGCAGGGTCCCAACTTGGACACACAGCACTTCTGGAACAACGAAACAAACAGGACCTGTGCTATGGTCACCGGTGACTTGCTTGTTGGACCCATGTTGCAGTTCCTTGTTGACCCGCTGTGACTTCGTTCTCCAAAAAAAGATCAGCGATTGGAGGAACGAGATTCGCTGCCGGTGATGCTGCCATTTGTTTTGCAACAAGGAGAGGAAAGAAACATTTGATTGGCTGGCAGAATCCCCCAGTCTGATCTGAGAGCTGCACCACAGATGGTGAGAAGGTCTGGATCATGTGCCAGAAGCAGCTCAGTTCGGGTTTCTCTGGATGTCGAGGATCCTGCCACAAAGACAACAGACTGCGGCATCACATGCAGCAATTCTGCCCGTTGGGGAAGATATTGCCCATCATCATAGTTGTGCTGCATGTGGGTCTGCGCAGGGTGAAAGTAGACGTCCAAAAGGATCTTGCTACATGTTCTTTGAGAAATGGAGACCTGGAAATTTCTTCGAAGCTGCCAGGTTTTCCTCATTGTGAAAGCCTGCCCCCCTCCAGTCCAGCAGGCCAAACAGCATAGTCATGTCCTGATGCGCTGGACCCCGAAAGCTGCATCCGAAGACGTGTTCCCAAAAAATGATGGCGGCTAGTACGCACTAGTACGGACTAGTACGCACCATGTCAGGTAGTGTATGTTTAATCAGCAGCAGCATCAGCAGCATCATTCATCATACCATGTACTTTGCAACAACAATCCACAACCAGCAACCACTGTCCTGTTCACTGCTGTGTTGTATCCAGGTATCCACAAACCGTTTGCTGCGAGCCAACCAATAGCATCAACTGCTGAGGGCAAATTCGGTTCTGGAGGTCTACAACAGGTTCTACTTTCAAGATTGAAATTGGTGAGAAACGAAAAGCTGAGCCTGGCTGCAAACAACTTGAGACGAACGAATCTAAGATACCCATACTCGTTTTTGTCCATCCCTGACAAAGCTATGCAAGCAACAAATGCGCTAAGTTTAAATCTCACCACTAGGTCCAGGATGGTTAAGCGTCGCTTGAACCCATTCCAAAATACAAAGCTGTTCCTTTCTCACTTGAAGTGATGAAATAAAAAAGATGTCTGACCTTTTTATGGTTTGGTCTAGTTTGTTAAGGTGTATAATCTCAAGAAAAAAAAGACATGGTTTAAACAATAATATTTTTCAAAAAATATCATCGTCATATGGTTACTTAAAGGCTAACATAGTGGCCAAGTATGGCTAGTAATGTCTAGTACAGCGATTATGTACCTCGGTTCTCTGCAGTGGCTCCTGCTCAGTGAGCTGCAGCTCATCAAACATCCTGCGCCGAGGGGGCCGTGGAAGTACCAGGAATGGTCACGGAACCATTACTCGAAGCATTTGGGTTATATTGACACCAATGGGTATCATCATTGTGGTTTAACCAATTCCCATACAATTCACTATCTTAAAATTGGCAACCCCAAGAAAAGCTTTGTTTTTTTCTATACACAACTAATATGGGATGATTTGGGGGCACCCTGATATTGATCCTGCTTATTATCATCATGGTTGTGATCCCCCAGTATTAGCAAGGGGTACCTATGGTTATTTTGGTTCTTAGCCAATACAGGGGGATAGCGACCATAATAACCATAGGAGATACTTGCTGGTTAATGATGGTACACTAGGGGTACGGGGTATTGATCCACAGTCATGAGTCATCCACTGGTGGTAGAGTAGTGAGAAAATCTAATAATTTAGGGTCAGGAGGATCACCCAACCATTTTGCTTTATCAAAAATGGATATCCAAGAAATGACGTAATAGCAAAGGAGAATCACAAACTTTATTGAAAACTTGACAATTGATTAGGCTTGCTGGGCATATCCATAGGGAAACCCCACCGAAACACTACCAACAAGGAGTTAAAAGTCAGGAAACCAACCAGTAGGCCAGGCCGGACCAAGTTTGGGAATCACCTGTGCCCTGAAGCATTCCAGAGATACCCCTATTGATCAATACCAGATATCACCAAATTTACACAGATACATATCTCAACAAAAGTACCACCGTCGGCTTACAATTGGTCTAGCTGGGTCCAAATCTTGTCAGTGCCAACGATGCATGGCTGGTCGCATGCTCAGTACTTCCAACTCCCTACCATGGGCATCTCTACAATCCATTCTTGTTTCCAGGGAGGAGCCAATGATAGCGAGAATGGATATGGTGTATCTATCCATCCATCCATCCATCCGTCCGTCCGTCCGTCCGTCCGTCCTTCCGTCCATGCGTCCATCTATGAATGTATGGAGCTATCTAAACACGTGTGCGCATCTATGTACAAGTATATATAATAGACATATAGACACATTTACATGCACACCTGTGCACACAACTAATTTGAATTGATAGAACTGAAAATGAGCACTGCTCATTCCTCCCCTCATCAAAGACACCGATGACCCAACGAGCAGGTTTGCCATGCAAAAGGATATCGAACAGGAAATAGAAAAGTATACTATATAGTATACTGCTGTATGGGAACATCTAATATAAAGGGTATGTTCTACAATGCGATACTTCTTGCGAGCCAAAGCAAGTTCTATGTGTTGATTCCCAAACTCTTCCCATTGAAAAAGAATTGCTGACTGATTATGCACTGTTGGTTCTGACCTTTCTCTTGACAGTTCGCAGACAGCTGGTGCTTACATGTAGGATATCAAGTTGTACCTTGGTTGTAAGTTGCATTTTATCCTGCTGTCCAACGGATATAAAGAATGCAAAAGAAAAACACAGCTGAGCAAGAACCGTCTTTGGGACCCATAGCATCCATTCATTACATATCTGTTCCAAATGGCCATGGACAGAACCATTCGTAATGACCATCATGTGGGTCTGGCAACCTACCAACCATTGCAATAACCATACTTGTTACCACTTGTCCCATGATGGTTAGAACCATTTGCAACACCGTCGTCGATGTACCACACCGCGGGTGCCCCCGCGTCGCCTCTGATAGTCGTCCGGCACCCTGCTGCGGCGTCGCGTTGGCTGCTCCTTGTGCCTGACGTCGCGTCATGGCATAGGCTGAACTGAGAACCATGGCTGTTCGTGGTGAACCAATGGTATCATCATAGTTTACCATTGTTAACATGGATATCATTGGCTGATAGATGCTGTGGTTGACCATCAGTATTGAATTCTTATCATTGATATCATCATATGCTTGGGGCTATTAAGCATGTTCAGTAACCATAGATCGTTTTTTATGTGCCAGCTGTTAATAACTCTTGTTTCTAACAGGAATGGTGATTAACGGTCACTAAGCATCGCGTGCAGGTGAATAGCTACAAAATCTGGGAGCTGCGCATTTCGCGGAGCGAAGACTGCGACACCAGTCGGAAATCCGCACCGAGAAGTTATACCACGGACGGGACAAGAGTATAGCGTTCAACGAGAAGAAGTGGTGATGGTGATGTTTAATGATGGTGACCTGTTGATGATAGCATTAGTATACATTAGTGGTGGTTCATGTTGCATGAGGACTTTTGATCAATGTTGTACAATGTTCTTTACTTGCGACGGTCAATCAATGATGGTTGGCCATCACCGATGACGAAACAAATTAAAACATTTGTAAACCAACCACGAATCCGTTATTCATTTTTCTTGATGTTTCATGATGGGGGCATTTTGACCCGTCTTGACCCCACGTTGGCACCATGATGTTATCAATTCTACAGCCACTCCAGCCCTTCACCGTTGCCCGCGTCTCAGCCGTGGACTGCACGAAACTGTTGAGGATTCGCTGGGTCACATCCGTCAGCTTGGCCTCTGGCTCACAGTTTTGAACCAACAGAAAGCTCACAATAACGACTATGTACCTAACTCGAGGTACTTGGTGACCGCGATCATGGTTATTACTAACACTATTGAGTTCACAATGTACAGTAGATAGCAACCAAAACACAATCTGCCAAAGCATAAATCTGGCGATAGTTAGACTTATCAATACATCCAGACAGCTTCGTGGCCCAAACCAACGTGAGTTTCGATACCCATCCAAGGCTCAGGTGACCAGAAAGTTGACAATGGTCAGTTGACGATGGCCACTGATGGTCAATGATGATTTGCAGTGGTGAATGATGATTTACAATGATTGCCAACACTTAATAATGGCATATGACATGATATAACAAGGGTCACAACCACCAATACTCGACGAATCTTATTTCAATTGATGATGGTCGATGATAACCAATGATGATTTTTTGATCGTGACGGATGATAAACTCTAAGAACCAACCAATCTAACGATAACTCATGGTATATGATAGCTACACCAATGTGGTGCCCCTTGGCTGAGCTTCGCAAAAATTGAAGGCAGTCTTCGGAGGTTTTTTCCCCAGAAAATTATGCTTACTCATCGCCAATCATGGTTGGGAATGGCGTATTACCCAGGATCAGTGAAAATCATGCTTTCTGTTTGTGTACCCGTCAACTAATCCAGTGACTTATGGGTAGTGTCAAAATCCCATCTAGTGACCCACAAAGCAATGTCGCAGAAGGCAGCTATGAAACCAAACACCCCTGGAGCGGGAGAGAGAAAGAGAGAGTTTATTTCATATTCATGTTTAGCTCCAGGGGTGTCTGCCATCCTTTGCAGTAAGACCATCCCAAACCTGTTGAGAACTCATTGCGTTGTTCGACATCCCAAGAGCTGCCTGCCGGTTCACGGATCGAATCCGTGCCAACATCTTGCTGTAGTGGTTCCGAAGCTTCTTCCTGTGAGCTTCAGCTTAGACCCAAGCTGCTACCAAGCTGACCTCCAGAATCAACAGAACCAACCATACCTACAAAATTCCTTCTCTGTCATCATATGATTTTTCTGTTCTCGTCTTGTTGTGAACCTGTTTCAAATTCACAGGATCCGTTCTAAAGTGCTGAATCCTCTTTAAACATTATGCCTCCAATATGACCGCTGAGAGATCGATGTCATTACAAGCCATTGGCATCCATTCGCCCCAAAAAACTTGAGAATGCTATGGTGTCAGACCCGCACCGAACTGCTGTATGGACCATGTAGGCTATGTTGGTGATGTTGGCCGTGCCTCCCATCCATGACCCCCCGGACCTGTCCTGACGAGTTCCATGCGCAAAGATGGCCGCACCAAATCAACGATCCAGTGGAACTTGGTCCTGAAGCCAACCCTGGATGAAGCTAAACCCCTGGTTGATGAATAGGGGTATCCAGGTATCCATCAAAAGCCTTGGTTTATGAGACCTGGGTTAAAATCAACCAACAGTCTTCTGTGCTTCGAGTGACCAACCAATTTTAAGGACATCTTGCAAGCACAATGTGGATGTGAGTCAGTAGCACCCAAAAGATAAGCACTTGCGAACGTTTGGGTTCAGCAATTCCTGAAAGCCAGTCATGACTGGTTCTGGGGGGCCCTTACTTTCTATTTATTGCGTCAATGAGCTGTGATCATTCTTTGCAAACCGGCAGCACCCCAGTGACTATCATGGCTTTTGAGATCTGAATTAAGCCGATGTGCTGAGCATCCTATTTGTTCAGGGGTGCCAGTTGATGACGGGACCGGGGACCATCAGCATGTCAGTATCCTGCGACGACCCCCTGGTGACTCCCGTAGCTAACATGGAGATGCCTGGCTGCTTAGCTCCACCAAATCGGTCTACCGGTCACCCAAAGCTGCCTTGTAGTTGGCCAGAGCTTACAACCCTCAGCTGTGGATGTTAGACTTCAACACTACCCCTTTATTTTTTTCAAGTCCCAGTCTTTGCTAGAATTTTCACGCATCAAATTTTCTGCTATGTGGAATGCACCCATGCAAACTTTATTGCTGGGGCATTGATGCAAACTTTCCGACTTTCCAACCATTTGAGTACACCAACGGTGCCATGAGCAAGCGATCCGCCACAGATCTCGCTGCCTGGTAAGTCTCTCTTTGGCATCAAAGTCACATAGGCGGAAGAACCTTGTCATGGCAGCGGCAGCAACGGCATGGGATTCCGGGGAGTTCTTGACTGCGTACAGAGAATTCTGCAAAAAAAATGAAGAAAGTCTGACCTGATGGAAAGAATAGAAGAATAGGCACATGAAGATAGCCGGGTCTTTGAGGGATATCATATCATGTCAGCCGAGGATTAATAAACCCTCCGTTTACAATTTGGAAGGATATCAAATTAATATGGAAGGATATCAAATTAATAGGGAACGATGAATTCTGGGGGGTTAGCAACATCTTTGATGAGGTACTGGTGAATAATGGTGAATAATGGTTGATGCGAGTCAAGGCTGATTAATGATAGCTGGAAATGATGTGTAGCGGTTATCATCAAAAAGTCCAGCTGAGTCTTCCGTTGGCAGTTTCCCAGAGCTGGCAAAGCTGTCAGGGGATGCCCTTTCAAATTCACAACTTGGGTGGAAACAGCCAAGAAGCATCAAGAAACATCAAATCCATCCTGTTTTTTGTTGGTTGATACTAGTATACCCCTACTGCACCCATGGTATGCTTTGATTCATGATGCACCCATCGAACACTTTTGGTCCGTTGAGATATTCATCACAAACATACTGTCAGTTCTGCATGCCATCACCCATCAGAGACTTGTAGTTGAACTGTTTTCTGCCAACCTTGGCCTTCAACACGCCCCCCGTTTCGGGTGCCTTTTTGCCTCATGGGAGGACATGTTCCAGACCTGACCAGCCTGGCTGTCATGGTGGAGCTGCGTCACCCGGAAAGAAAACTGTCTTCTCTATGCACACATCTGACACATCATATGCATGTATCTATTTATCTCTATCTCTATCTCTATCTCTATCGCTATCTCTCTCTCTCTCTCTAGTTATCTAGCTAGCTATCTGTTTGGTGCTGATATATGTATGCATGTATGCGTAAATATTACATATGCACACTGAAGAAGATCAAACATATCCAGAAAATACCAAAACAAAGCTGTACAGAGGTCTAAGGAACAACATGGCCATGCTCACCCATCATCAGCTGCAGGTCACGCCTTCAACACGAACTTATTCACATCTAAGGGTGCCTTTCAAGGCGACAGGCTGGTGGGTGGGCCGCCACCTTCCTGTGGATTGGTTCTCTGCTTGGTTGCGCTTGGGAGTTCCAGTGATTCTACTCAGCATAAGGGCGCTTCCTTTTATTGTCAACTGGCATCTTTTGGCAAATTTGGAGCCTACTTGCTGTATCTTTTACTTTTTCCATGGATCCTTGAATAAGCATGGCTACCATATGTGAAAGACCATGCCCAGGAATGGATTCATGCCCCATTCGTGGAGCTGTCAATGAATGAGTCGTAGCCCCAACCTCAGAAAATTTGGGCAGACCATTCAGCCCCATGTTGAAAAGCATGCCTGGTATGGTCATCGCCTAGAAATATCCAATCAGCAGTTTCACTCCCGAAAATGACTCAACTTGGCTGATCAAACCGACCTTATGTACCTTTGCATCCTCATTATTTTGTGGGTGCGCGTAACCAGTCGTGGTGAGGTTCATTGATTCGTTTTTGCTCAGCATGCTGGAGAACCAGTGCTGCTGTCAGCCAGTGTCATGCTTGGTCGCGACCCACTTCACCATTGCAAAATATCTAGATTCGTGGTGGGTTTAGATCCGCTTGAGATTGCAGTAAATAACATGAGCTATGGTCGCAACTCATTATCTTATCTTAAGAATGATCATCCACCAACACCAGGGAATCATTGGATTATCATCCACCATCTCTAATGGTTGCAACCGTTCTCATGGCCTGATGACCATCCGCGATTAACTACGGCGAATTTGTAAGTCCTGAGCTACCCAGAATGACAGCCGCCATTGCCCATCTCCTGCCTTGAAATCGCCTTCCAAAGCATCATACGCTCCATCCATGCATCCAAAAGTCCTGCCACAGGCGCCATGTAGGGACTTAGCAAGGCATAGTACACTCTTAATTCATCAGCATAGTGTACCGGTGTAGCCAGATCGCAGGTCCATTGCCCCAACGAGCCCACAAGGTTCTGGGTACACCGGGAAGATGCATTCACTTTCATTGCACCGTGATGTTTTCCGCGTTAATACTATCTCTCATCACTTGGGCCTTCAACAACCATAGCCTCGCCAGAAGATGTGCGCACAAATTGGATACCAAGAAATACCATGCTAGTCACTAGATCGCAAGTCTCATCATGGCTACACTGTCAATGACCAACCAGCCATGACCCAAGCAGGTCCCACAACCAGCGACCATCCATACCTGCATACCGTCAACCGGCAGCCAAGGGACGCTTCCAACTTGTGCTGCCACTCTTCGATGAGCAGAACCGGAGACACCTTGCCGTGTGAAGCCGTCCAGTCCATCCCCGAGACGATCAAGTGCTCCGAAGTCGTTGGCATTTGCAGCTGTGAAGAAGCTGAGCAGATTCTGTTCTATCTATCTGACAATATTGCTCTAAAGTTGCAAAGAAAAAGGAACCAAGTGTTCTGAACATCCAAAAAGAGCTACGAGCACAACCATCAATAAGGCCCACTCGGACTGCATGGCAAGCATCCTGCAGAGTGACAATAGGTGAAAAACCGACACTGCACCAGATTAAGATTCCAACACAGAACTAGCTAATCACGCCATTCGGATGTTAACCTGCCCAAGCTTAGGAATCCCTGGGAATCCCGAGGAATCCGCGCTCAACGCACCCAAAATGGTGGGCCAACCAAATGCTTCGCCGAGGATCTGATGCTAAGGCTGCATGCATCTCCGCCAAAGAGATCTGCAGGGGTTGCGGATTGTGGTGTGCAGGTGCGGGTTCCTGTAGGCTTTGTAGCCAACAAACTAAGGCCAAATATGCAGGAGAAAAAGATCTCCCCGCTTGTGCGCATAACATATGTATACATGTGACATGTGTATGTATACATATATGTATAGATACATAGGTTCTCAGTGTGGTTGGGTATGTCCGCCTCAAAAGACAGGTTTCCTTATTTTCAAAAAGAAGTATCTGGGTGGTTTTACTGGTACCCCATGATTGAGGGAAGTGAATAGGTGCTGGTTTTAAATAAGACCAACCAATATTTGGGGTGGTAAATTTTGAGCCTGAACTGCATCTAGGTCCCAGAAGCCCAAGATGTATTCAGGTCTACACGTGCACTTGATACATGCATAAGCACGTATGCAAATCTATTTGTGTATATGTATACATATATATATATATGTGTGCGTACATTTATTTGTTGATTGATTGATTGACCTATTTATCTATCTATGTGTTCATTTATCTATTTATGTATGTATGTGTTTGTTTGTTTATCTATGTTTTTTTTGTTGTTTAATCATTTATTCATTTATTATGTTTATTCATTGATTTAATCTATTTATTCATGGATTGGGTTGTTTGTTTGTTTGGTTGCTTGTTTGTTCATGTTTTAACTTATTTATCTATTTATTTATCTGTTTGTCTGTATATTTATCTATTTATATGAGCAAAAAAACTTAGTGAAGTGCATTGCATGTATGATATCTATGAGAGTATGTACATAATGTACATAGCATCCCTTAAATAAAGATACCCTCAAGGTTGCAGCAACGTCTGTGACTCTGCTAAGGCCAAGGTTCTGATGTTCGGTACAGGTGTTGATATTTTCCATTCACATGGATGCAGCTTCAAAGGATGTAATGGTAGGCATTCCCAAATGGGTGTAGACGGGTCGATCCTCACAGCTTCAAAGCTATTGTTGTTCTTTGCCAGGAAATCATGCACATCACACAGCCCTTTCGGTATCCAGTTCCCCGATGAGGCTCAAGCAGTGGAAGCCAGATTCGGTGTTGCCACCGCCGTGAAGATGAAGACATGTTCTTCCCATTCCCACACGCCAACCTTCGTCCTTGGCACGCAACAGATTCAGGTCTTGATATGCTGGATACCTCAAAAGCCACAAAATGCTTCAAACCAGTCGGCCAACCAGTAACTGCAGATATCCCCTTCGTTCACAACAGCCACCCCTCTCACTGTTGCCGTTGATGAGTTTTGATGGGCTGCCGCACTGTCATTTTTTGGCGTCCCTATAGATTCCTCACTGAACCAACCAGTGTTTTGCCAAGAATATGAGGCATCATTCATACTGGTAGCCACTTTGTACAGCACACCCACAAACTGCAGGGCATGTGCTGTGCGGTGGGCCTCAACCAACCACAGCAGGTTCGTAAACTCAGCTCTGACGACCCGACCCAACAGTTGGCGCGGATAATTTCAAAGTTTATATCAGTTTAGATATTTAAATATATACATATATATATATATATGTATACCTGTTCTCATGATGCCTTCTTGCAAGAATGAAATCGCTGCCCCAAACGTTGACTTAGGAACAAGCTCTTGTGTTTAGATCAGGAGCAATGCGGGACTGGGCGGCCAGGCAAAAGTTGGCCGAACTGCTGACAGGTGTAGCGCTTTGAAGCCCAGCTGGTTCTGGCGGCCTCGGCACCGCCGCAGGTAACTGATCAGCTGAGCCTTTCTGGATCGAGCTATGTCATGCTATGTCCGGATAGAGGAGAAAAAGTTAGGAGATGTTAGGAGATGTTAGGAGATGTTAGGAGACTCTTCCGCAACTGTTGGGACTCGCCAGTAGGTCAAGTCCCCATTTTGAGGCATTGCAAGCCGTCCCCATGTTCACAAAACCTGGGTCTCGAGATGGGGGCTGCCTCCTTGGGCCAAGTTGCCATGGTCTCCATAGCCCTGCTGGGAGAGAAGCCTAAAGCGATCCACCTGTGCGGTGCAGAGGAGCCTCTACTCGATGATTGTGACAATCATTTGAGGATTTTCGAGCCTACTCAATGATCATCATGATCCATTCTAATGTGAAGCCACATTCGCCAAGCAGCATAAGGCTTCGCCGGCCCCAAATTGGCCGACAGCCCCGAATCGAGACAACAAAAGTTCTTCGCATCATCTTGGAAAATCTGAGAATAAAGCGCTTCTCAAAAGGACAAAAAATATTCTGAGATGGACTCCTGGTTGATATCACTTGGGACACACCCAAAGGGACAACCCCAATCTGCGTCTTGGCCGCCCCATCCACCCTTCACCAACCAACAAAGTCCATGCCGCACAGCCTGCAGCGTAGATCTGCTAGACACCGCACAGGCGACATAGCCTGACATGGAGTCGCTTTGTTGTGCTTGGTATGAAGAAGTAGTGGTTCCGGACGAGTGACTAAGAGACCACCATGACTAGTAGTTGTCTAACCGTTGCTGGTGAATAACCACTATTGTTGGTGATTATACCCGGCAATCCCTAGTATTAATCATTGTAATCCCCACATATAATATAACATATATAATATATGACATAAAAGATATCATATATAATATGTAATGTTTAATATATCAAAAATAAAATATCACATATATATATATATATATATCATATATCAAAAATAAAATATCGAATATAATATATCATATGCAAAGTAAAAATAAAATACATAATATAATATATATATAATATACGATAAATAATATATACAATATAATATACGCAATTTAATATATAATATAAAATATAAAATATATTTATTTATATTTTATAATATACAATATTTAATATATAAAATAGAATATAAAATAATATAGTATATAATATGTAAAATAAGTATAGTATTAAATATATATATATATCATCATAAAATGATTGTTGAAGGATGGTCTGGATGTAATTAACACATGTCCTGGAAGACTTGGCCTTACTGCATTCCATACAACGCCACATCCCGCCCCTCCCCTCCCACGAACAGCGAACAGCACGAGCAATGGGCAACGACAGCTACCGCGAGCATTCTACAGTGAGACATACTAAAAATATCCAAGCCACAGACTCTAGTACTTGTTGGTCATGGACTCTAGTAATGCCAAATTACTTGTGAACTCACAATATTAGAAATATAGAAATGCAAAAGTTCTCATCTCTAGGTAGTAGCTGGAGGTACCTGAAGAGCATAAACCTCCAAAATGATCCAAAATGCACCAACCCGGACTCTTTCTGGATCAGGTGACAAAGAAAAATCCTGACCATCACGACAATTTGCTTTAAGCAATCAATCGGGATGCACGCTAAAAGCAAATCATGACGCGCAAAGTTGTGGAATAGAGGAGCAGCATGCGTGATGATCTCTGGGCACATGAATGCTTGCGTAGCTCCAATAGTTTCTGACATTCTTGGGAGGGTACACTTCTGGAAATCCAGGTTGCTAAAGAAGATCTTGCCCAATGCTGCACTGATTATTGTTGGGTCCGCCCAAAGCAAACCAACGCCATGCCTCCCCATTGATGGGTTGTTCATCCCCCCGTTGCCCATCAACACGCCTCCACAACGGCATAAAACTCCGTCAAAGACACTGAACCACTCCTGCCACAGCTTCTTCTCAGTCTGCCCTTCCCAACTGGTAGTTTTTGGTGATTGTTGTTTCCAGTCGCCACTGGTAGTCCTGTACACTTTCTGTTTCAGTTATTTTTTGTCGCTTCCCACGGAATAAGAGGTGCCCCGATGAATGATCGGCTTGACCACTTGCTTAGAAACGATATACATGATCTACAACAGCCAACTTGATGGCCAATTCAGCTGGCAAATGAGTCTGAACTGTCAACACTTGGTCAACAACAATGATAAAGGTTGCCATCACCCGTGATTGATTTGTTGTATCGAGTACAATCACTAGCTATAATGGCTGGATATCGGGCACCCTGGCATGGCTTGAAATATAAAGCTATGAGTACCAGGGGTGTTAAGAATGCCTGACTTAATTACTAAGGAACGACACGTAGGCG
The DNA here is from genome assembly GCA_009767595.1 of Symbiodinium kawagutii. Lineage (NCBI taxonomy): Eukaryota > Dinophyceae > Suessiales > Symbiodiniaceae > Symbiodinium > Symbiodinium kawagutii. The sequence continues at coordinate 53,668 of VSDK01026204.1, read as the reverse complement.
TAACACTCGCCACGGGCCCAGTGATTCGATTCTGATTATGTACCGAGCTACAACCATCCATATAAAATTGGCGAAATGTTGATGTTTAAGTTTGTTCGCCGCATCAATCCTATGAGAATTCCCGAGTATTCCAGACACAAGCTCCCAACTTTCCCATCTCGGGGAGCTTCTGAGCGCACCCGTCTGTGTCAAAGAAGCTAAAGATGATCTCATGTTCCTCCAGGGCGCAAGCAGTACCAGTGGCAGCACCCCTTGCCGAACAGTCGGTGAATCCAGCAACTTCGCATTTCATGGATATGACTCACAGATACTCGCAGTATCATTGTCAATGGGTTGAAGCTGGTGCCAAATGGGACCACACAATTGCTGTTCGTAAACGACAAACAAGTTTCGTGGTTGATAACATTGATCCAAACCCACCTGAACCTCATGATGTCCCTAATGGCCGAACAGAGGAGCTCACATGCCCTTGACGGTCCAGTCAACTTAGGTTCGTTTTGTATTGACTGCTCCTCAAGTCAAGTAGCATTGTCAAGCCAACCGATCGCAAATTGACTGGTCTTTGGTTGGGCAGGCGTATTAGGACAAATAAAAAGTTTGGTCCAAAGGTCGCTGCAGGCCGACCAGCTTGTGCGAGCCAGCGGTGCCCTACAAGCCCAACGCCATGACTGAAAAATTGGAAATGATTCGCACTGATCATTTAAACCCTGGGCCCTGTACTGGTAGACGATTTGGATGATTGTTGAAAGATACCACTCACAAATGGTTCCCCTCCCTGCTTAGTGGCTTAGTATGTATAAAGAACACTAGGCTTCCGGGGATCGTTTAATCATTGAGGGCATACATTCCTGAATCAAACAAAACAATGCAACAACCACAGCACTGGGAATGGAGCCTTCAATACCAAACATGGCCCATGCCCGACCCGCTTTGTGTGTGTGTGTGTGCGTGTGTGTCCACAAATGACGAGTGTTCTACCTGACACCCTCTGATAATCTAACATAGCAGTGGAAAATCCGCCAAGTATTGATGGTTTCCCAGGGTGTATCTGTAAAATATGGTGCCTGCGGAGTACCAAAGTGTGATAGTCATTCTCGCGCTGATTTAGGAGGATCGTCCTTCCTTGGTCTCCCTGCGGTCCTACGACCCAACAGGACCTTCTTGGTGCCTGAAATTTGCCCCCCATCATTGGGTGGTTCAGCTCCCGGGTGAATCCGGGGTGATGACTGGTCGCCTATTGGGTGCTTCAACGACCCATCCAAATCAGGTGGTTCAACACTGAATTTTGGTGGTTGGTCATGACCTGCTTTGCTGTTTTGACCCTTGCTGCCATTTCCTCCCTTGCCTCAGGCGGCATATCCGAGAAATGCTGGGCCAGGAAGTCGCAAAACCTGTTTGGATAAGGACTGGATCAAGAGCAGAGACAGGCATTGCAAAGGATGCTGGGGCGATATGGTTTTCGATGCCACCATTACCGTCACCACTATCATCATGACCATCGTTATCATCACGGTCATCATCTAGAATCGACCAACTTTCTGTACAGTAGGATAGCGTCGCTGCATCATGCTGGTACATTATGTATACAATCCACGAATCATACCTTGACCTTGAAGTCTGTGTGTACTACTTTCCTCATACGTGCTGTCCACTATCACACTCTCATATTGCGAACCGTACTACTCTTGTCTAGTTCTCATTGTAATTATCGTCCTCGCCTTTTGGAGGTACTAAAACCTTGATCAACCGTATTCACATGTATTGAGGCGTCTTATAAGTGTCACAATTATGTGCAGTGTATTGTTCATTGATGGTCAGATTCTACTGTCCCACTCGGTCTCACTAATGAAATCCAGGAACCTAGTGCTGCAGAACTCTTTGGAATCTGAAATTGACCAAACAGTGAAAGAACCCAGGGTACTGCTTCGAACACACAATGAATAGTGCAGATGTCAATCCACAAGCCATGAAGTTGATGATCGCTGACAGATCAAACCCCAGCCAGAGGCATCTGCGGCGTCTGCCTTGCCAGTCGCACAATGTGAGTTGCCATGTCTTGCCATGTCTTGCCATGTCTTGCCATGTCTTGCCATGTCTTGCCATGTCTTGCCGTGTCTTGCCATGTCTTGCCATGTCACTCTGAATGTCGCAGCATCAGCTATCACTGACCTGCTTGCTGCACCCCATCTTCGCCGAGCAACTTGGAACGAGGGAGCTCCACGTCCAACAAGTTCCCCTTCCCTCAGGGCTTGGCAGCTGCGACAAAATCATTTGAGCAGTGGAACTCTTTCCGTCTTCCATCACTTTCTGCGACTTATCTCTTCCCCCCTTCTTTTTTTCCTGCTCGTCTATTTAGTCTATTTGTTTCAAGGCTTTGGATGTTTCTGCACGGGCCCTTGGGCACTCTCAGCACCTGACAGCAGCGGAGCTTTTTGAGCTCTCGGATGGTTCGAAGGAAGTCCTCAGCCGAGTCATTGGAACCAACTGGTGGCTGCAACTGGTCATGACGCGAATCGAGAGGAGAGAAATGATTGTCATGATGATGAGTAGCAAATTGATTGTTATTTCTGCAATGGTTATCCTTGCTACTATCATTTTCATGCTGATTATCATGATCATTATGCAAATTGATGATTATGATGATGAGGACTATGACGATGACGACGCTGATGTCTATGGTGTCAAATGATGCCGATGATGCCGCTGATGATGACGACAACAATGACGATGATCTGATTGCGGTCATGCGAACAATGACAATAATTGAAGATAGTGATGAGTATGTTGACAGTGATGACAATGATGGCAATGATGTAGAGTGAGAGAAATGGGAAGCGCCACATTTGCTAATAAACAGTATTAGTGTCGGCAACAAAAGCTGACAATCCGTTGAGAGGAGCGAAATATTACAAGTGGAATATCAGCCCAAAATGATATCAAATGCCAACAACTATCAAAGCTTTGCTGCTAGGCAACTTGATCTGGCGTTGCCAGCAGCTCTTGATGGGTCGGCTTGATCCTGCATGGTTTGCCTTGCTATCCCCCATGAGTCTTTCCTAAACTGTGAGTTTCTGCAATGGGTGCCCTTACGTGGGAAACACCAAACCAGGGCCCTTTGGTCAATTGGGTCTGGAATGATGGTAACAGGTAACAAATACTGGTTGGATAGTGACCATTCTTGGTAACCACCACTGGGACAGGATTTTGCCATGTGTATATCTCTAGCTTTACATCCTGAAAATTCCTGGTGACTAAAAAGTTACTACTCACCGTCATCCAAGCATCCCATGGGTATGCCATGGGATGGCTCTAGATATGTCGGAAAATGGATGTGAAAATTCCAGCCCAATAGGTCAATGATTCTCTCCTGAAAACTTGGTATGTTCACGAGGGGCACAGGGTTTTTATCCACTGCCATTTTTGAGCAATCCCGGAACCTGTTAAGCACCATCCGCAAGCTATTGTTTCTTCGCTCCACAGGATGATTGATTCAATATTACCAACAGGCAAAGTACAGCTTGAGACCCTCCCTGATTGTTCTTAACCAACGACAGCTGCTTGCTTTGAACAATTACTATCGTTGGTTGCATAAACTAATTTTGTTTGTCACTGTTGTTGCTTCTGCATAGGTCTCTCTCTGTCTCTCTGGGTGTGTGTGTGTGTGTGTGTCAGAGAGTGCAGTGCTACGTGTTGTCTAACAGCATTGATTGTGTTTCATGGATACCTTTGCCGCTGCTTGCCGTTGCTTGTCATGGTTCGTGCTGTTGCTGCCAGCCCGCAGCCATTGTGAATGTCTGTGCCCCCTGAGCATCCAACATCGAAGGCACGCTTCGTGGTGCCAAACCTGGAGATTGCCGACCGAGACACTAGCAACCAGCTACGGACTACACTTCGGTAATCTTACATGGCAATGGAAATCCACCAATCATTGATGCTTTCCTAGGGATTCTCTATAAGATATGGTGATTTTCTATCGCTATGTTAGATTACCAGACTGTAACCAGCAACAAGCGACAAAACTGTGTAAAGCGTTCAAGCCTCACCAATATGTATTATGTCCATCACGCTCAAAAAGCACTGTAGTGACTGTAGTGTTCCTACAAAGGGTGCGCTTCAAAGCACAATGACCAAGCCGGGCTATGTGTGGCACAAGTCGCTTTAATGATCTATAGTTGTTTTCGTCACGCATTACGACCATCCTCAAGGTAAAATTATGTTTTTGATGAATGGATTGGATCTTTGTTCCTGCAGTTGTCTGTTGGCTAATCACCGTCACGATTGTTGGCTACGCATCATTGAACTAGCTGTGTCTCATTGATTGGTCTGTGAAATGTTAAACTACTCCCCCTCAGCTAAACCGCCAATACACCGCCCCAAAATCATCTCTCTTAGAGGCGAATCTCGGGACATCGCCAAGTCAGTGGGTCTGCGTGCAGCTGGCCTCTCGAGCATCCTTTGTCTCTTGCCTCACGCCACAGGTTTCCGCCATGAATTCGTTCGACAGGATAAATCGACTTGAGTTCATTGAGTTGAGTTGAGTTGAGTTAATTGAGTCCAGTACAAAAAAGAGTGTATGAGGGTATCACTTCGCCGAACATGTCCCATCGCTGGGATCGCTCCTCGGAACCGAACCAATCATGAGACCTGAAGATCCAACCAGTTTGACCAGCCCGTTTCCGAACATGTTCACCAGGGGCACTGAGTTTCCACGGCCACAAAAGGGTGACTTTGACCACCGAAAACATCTGCTGAAGCACAGCTGCCACCACGCCTTTGAATTGGGCTTTGAGGTCATCACCTAGTAGCGAGATGTCGGCGGTGACCGGCTTTACTGGTTGGTTTGAGTTGAGGCTTTGCAATGGTGAGTGTTTGCTGGATATCTTGAGGCTTTATGATAGACATTTACAGCTGTTCTACTAACATTTTTGCACTGACAACGTTTAGCCTGTGCCATCTTGTTGGGTAGTTGGAAATGATATTGCTGTGTTCTTGACCCACTCTACAAATGGCAAAAGTCAATTTTTCGTGCTCTGCAGTTTAAACCCGCTGTGTGTATGGATAGAGAAAGGGGGAGAGACAGGCCGTTAGATCAGAAACCAGGGTAAACGTTGGTTTGCTCCTGGTATGTGCCAATGGGCAGTAGTCGCGGTTGGTTGTCTTCGTTCTGTGTTTGTTCATGAACTTCCGTTTCATTGCTGATCTCTGTAGTGCTATCCTCTTTGGGGGCACACAATCGATGGACGAGCGCATTTGCATACGTACATGGATTTCTGTGAACATAGAACATGTAAGATATGACCATATATATACATATGCATATGCATGATTCTCCATTTCCATTGTAGTCCAGAATACAATGTACAGGTGTATGTACAATGTATACATACATATATACATATATACAAACACCGTTGAGCACTACAAACATCAACAACGTTCGGCAAAAAATCACAGCTCGCACCTTGATGTCTTGAAGAGGCCACCGTGTGAGCTGAAGAGACCCGGGTTGAAGCCTGGCTACGCGGATGGTTCAGAGAAGCTGCGTGGTGCTCCTTGATGCTGCACCAAAAATGACAGAAATGGCTACTCTATCAATCGACCCCAAGGAAATGCAAGGGTGCGCAACTGCTTTGTATTGTGAAATATGGGTAAGCCTAAAAAAATAGATGTATATACATATATATATATGCATACATGTTTATATATGTCATTGCCATTCATTGCCACTGTGTTGCCTGGATTCAGTAAAGCAGACTGGATGCAAACTCGCTGTTGGGCTCAAAGAGATCCTTCATTGGGTATCGCAACCAACAGCTGGTTGAACTCGGACCAACAAATTCAAATCCCTGGGTCCCTTGGCAACTCCAGGGGCCAGGATCCATAGCGAGAAAGGAAGAAATCGATCAAAATCATGATTATAGTGGCAGCGATAAAATATACAAAAACCAGGGTTATAAGGAGGATGATACGGATGGCAATGATAATCACGACACCATACAAAGTGCTAATGAACGAGAATGATGCTAATAGTGACAGCAATGTGTTACGACAATGATAATCCAACCATAGTATGCAATGTTTAGTAATGTAAACAGTGATTCAAAGATAGAGGGTCACGAAAAGTTTATACCGGCATAGACCCGAAACAGGTTGTTGCAATGTCAAGTTGGAAGCAAGTCATCACGTTGGCTATTGTGCAAGTCATATCCAAATAGAATAGGATTGGACAAGTGGGAGACAAGTAGAAGACAATTGCAGTCCGAGCATGTACCCCTTCAAAGGAGTAAAAACCGCATACAGGGAAACCTCTTACATAGGGGGAATATCAAAACAGAGAACATCTGGAAAGCTTAAAAACATGAGTAAATGTGAGTAAATGTGAGTAATGTGAGTAAATAAGCATGAAATTATGAAAGTATAACAGTAAGTATGAGTAAATTTTCGCAGCTTCATCTGGAACGTTTCCGTCCTGTGGTACGGGCAGGATCTTGGAGTTCACGGGAGAGTGGGCGCCTGGGTTTCCCCAAGCACCGACATGGCACTGGATCCAGCCGGGAGTGCACGGTTGATGCTACTATGGCTGTTTGCCAGTCGACCATTTGGCCCTGCCATCAATGGCCAAGCCAGACATTCCAACATTCCGACTTCGCAAATGTATTTAACATCTATGTTGTTGTTTTTCGAGCAGTTGGACAAAGGTTGATGTACCAAGTGGAAGATGCATGTTGTTTGCAAGTTTTCGAAATCTCGTGGCAACAGCAACGTTGATTGCTGACGGTGCTTTCTGCATCACAGAACAGCTGGCTTAGTGAGGACCCAACAGGCGTTGTAGTTGGTAGGGAAGATCTGCTCCTGCGTCCGGCTATGCTTTGCTCTCCAAGGGGACAAGGGTGTTCTTGGATGAGTCATCAACCACCATGAATCAGGTGGCAGCTATATACGCTACTGATGGTAGTGATTTGATCAGCGAGATGGGATTGTTTTCAATGATCCGCATTCTGAAGCAAAAGCACCATCTATCGCAATCCTTGGGCAACATGAATCCATCATTCACCAAGCATCAACCATCATTGAACCATCATTAGCCCATCATTGACCAGTTTATGAACCAGCTGAGAATAAAACCATCGTTGAACCTGCTTGCAACCCCCGGTAACCCCCGAGCTCCAGGTAGTCGTCTACAAAGGGCTCTTCCGCCAGTGGCTCCAGCTCTTCCTGAAGCCACGCGTCAAAGCAAGAGTAGCACGGGACAGAGTCAAGCGATCAAATCTGTGCATCAAAGGAGTTGTGAGTTTCAGGAAATTTGCTCGGAAAATGCTCATTATTTACCATAATTTACGATGGTGCCTGGTATTTTCCCTGTAGAACAACTGGTTGAGTGTGCAGCAGATCACAAACGAAAGCACTGACCGCCATGTACCCCAGAAAAAGGAAAACAAACATTTCCCGATCGATCTGACGGCTGACACGGTCGATTCTTGGGGACTAGAAGGAATGGTCGATAGTAGCTGCTAAAATGATGGGCTAATTTGAAAAATGATTAATAGTGATACATGGTGGTGAAATGATGGTGAATGTTATGGGTAATGGCGCTTAACAATAGTAGTTGTTGATGATGGTTTCGTGTGCAATATTCGGGTCAAATGATGTTTCAATATTGGTTTGATGAGGTTTGAATGGTGGCTCAATGATGGTTTTTAGGCTGGCTCAATGATAGTATTCTGATGCCTCGATGATGGTGATGGTGCTGATGATGATGGTTACAACCCAGATCTGTCCGTTCCACCTGTGTACTCGATGCACCGACACCCACCACCACCACAAAAACAACAGCAGCGACAAC
>VSDK01026204.1:2960-40261 GCA_009767595.1 Symbiodinium kawagutii | reverse complement strand
CTCTTCCGAAGCTTGTGGGAACTCAACTTTCAGCTCCCTCTTAAACTGGACCTCTGGAAGCAGGGTTGGCATGATCCTGGCAAAGAAAATATACTAAAGTTGGGTTGGTTTATATTCATAATCGATATCATGTCAAGGTGAAAATGGAGCATGAGTGTGATTCCTATACCTCAGAATAGAATCATGGGTGAGATGATCTCACGGAATGAAATGTCATCCCAGCTGTACCATACTGTACCCAGGCAGGGTCTCGGCACGCTTTGGACTATTCCAGCTGGCATTCGAACCAGTGGACCCATCATTTTCTGAGGTAGGAAATCATCCCCTGAGATTCAGATTGGACCAACAGAAAGGCAACTCATCAGCTCACCTTGAGGTCCTGAAAGTCCACCTTCCTCTCTCGCAGGCGGTCGTTCATGTTGGCGATGGCCTGTCCAGCTGGGAAGATCAACCGAACAGGAACCAATCCGAAAAGGAAACAGGAAGGATGAGGATGCCTTTCCTTCTACAGGAAACCACAGATTTCATGCGGAAAAAATGTCCTCCCCCAGAAACTCCTCCAGGGCTACTCAACGCTGCGGGCAACAGATGCGTTGCTCCACAGCCTCGTGAGATGTTACCATCTCCACCACCGGCCTGCGTGGGATTGACGTAGGCTGCCGTGTTGACTTTGTTGTCCTCGGATTCTGCTGGGTTTGCGCTGGCAGTACCAGTGGCACCAGTAAAAAAGACCTGAAGCACAGCAGCCCTGCTATGCGTGCTGGAAGTACCACCGCAGCCAGCAGTCCGTCAGAACCCAAATCATATATATTATATATATGACATATAAATATATATATATATATGTAAATATAAAAATAGACGTCCGAGATGCTCTGGTCATCATCCGCTTCCGACGATCGTCCTGGCGCTTGGCGGGAAACCAGTGTAGTTCTGCAAATCCTGATTGACTTCCTTTCACCAGTGGCGTCACCTGATGACTAATGTACTGTGTGACCAATATCATCGTCCATTGTCATCATGACCACAATGAATAGTCTGCATAGCCAGGGTCAATGGTTTTTCTGTTTCATTCTCATGGCGAATCAGAATATGATTTGATTATTGATCATAAACTATGAGTATTAATGCTTGATAGTGGAAAATCTTAGCTTCCAAAACTGAGTAGCATGAGGGTTTCTGGGACGGTAACCAACATGACGCTTAACCTCTGATGAGCTAAGGCTACCGTCAGGAATCGCCATGATCAACCAACCGGCGCTAAACTCTTCAATTGTCTTTGTACCCAACCGTGAGTTGCTAATCTTCAACCCTTGGTAGCTGATATGCCTACAGGTCAGCCCCCAATCAAATCTGCTTGTTGGTGATACTTTACATACTCCTCATGATTCAATGGTAAAAAGCGGAGGTAACCTGAATCTTGTTGGCTATACCCGACTATTGATGATATGTTGGTTGTCCCCAATCACTATGGACAACATCATCAGCTGCCAGAACAACTGTGCTTGCCGGCCTGCTGCTGAACAACTGCATGGGCCTGCTGAATATCTTCCTGGCAGAAGGTAGGAAGATGTCAAAGAATCATAACGAACCATGAAGATAAATGCCGCCACTTGAAGTACATCCAGAAGGACAGAAGCGTGTAGTGGTTTTCAAACATAAAGTGAAATTGTATGGACAGCTAGTATCATAGAATGATCTCACGTGAAAACAATTGGAATCATGAGAAATAGTATTTGGAGCTGGGTTTGAGGTGGGATGCATGTGAAACCCCCTGGTCGGAATGATCATGCCGGAACATCTGTTCTGAGAATGAATTCTCCATGATAGATGGTCGGTTCACCACAATCAATTATGTCTTGATGTAGGGAGTCACTTATTTGTAGTCTGCAGAGTATCACCAGGCTGAAAGGATCGAAGAGTGAACCATGATCGCCATTGAAAAACAATGGAAAATTGGGTTTTATCACCATAGCTGAAAATATCACCATGATCTCCGAACAGCACCAGCGGAAAAAAGAACTGTGACTTGAATATCGACCTGTGATGAGAAACATGTGCGAAAAAGCTGGTTCTACCACCGCTTTCCAATATGGCTATGGGTCAAAACCCTGTACCCCTGGTTCCCCTACCACTACCCATGGTTTGCCCTATAGTTTTGTTGGTCATCATCCCTATTGTTGGTTGGTTAATATTGACCCATAGCCATATTGGTGAAAACATGTGGGTAAGATCCAAAACTTGAAGTAGCAGTGAGGTCGCATCTCCAAGAAGTTCATAGAGGTTGATAAGATGACTAGCACCAAACTCATATCAAACAAAAGAAAACAGCATGGGTTGATCAATATTTATCATCCATATTATCGTTTATTGAATGGTTCATGCACGGCCAATGGGCTGGAAATCATTCACCATCGCTATCACTAACCATTGTCAACCATTAAGCATGATTCACCATAGATGACCATATCTAATTAGCTTGTTACTGACCATGATTTATATGGTTCACTATGGTTAAGTATTCAATTCATGGCTAATGATGCCTAATCAACAATGGCTCATACTTAAACCATAACTACCTGGCGATTACTTTTTGCTTTATGTCAACCATAGCAAACCATCTTTAATCTGCTTTTTAGAACCAGTAATAATCATTGTTAACCAGTATCAACCGTGATGAATAGTTGATTCACCAAGGCACAACACCTTTCCCACGTGGCCTTGCTGTGTGTGCTGTAGGAGCCATTCCAATCATTCCAATGATCCGCCACGCAGTGCGCCGGAAGACCGCGCTCGTCAATGGCATTGAACCACTTGCCTTGGACCGCGATGTCGGAATTGACAAGGAAAGTCAACATGCGTAAAGTCACAATGGCTGAAGTATGCCATGAATCATATATGTGTATGTAGATATGCTTATATATGTATATATGTATATAAGGAGAATTGAGAATATGTATGTATATATATAAATAGATATATATAGATATATACATGTATACATGTTATCTGTATCTATTATGTACCTGTATGAAAATGATTGTAATATTCCAAGAATTGCTACTTCCCACCAGAGCAACTGATTGAATTGTTTCCATATGTTTACGCTCACATGTCCACTATAACATATTGTGTCTGACAGGGCGGTACCAACTAACTGACAGCGGACTAGCAAGCATACAACGAGCCAAAGAAATGGACAGCCATCTTGCAACTCATACAGCATCAGACAGGGCAACTCACCTATTGAAATGACCCGGGGTGCAATGTTCAAATTTTGGTTGGGAAAGAGAGTACGGAATGAGATTGAGAGCCTGGAATGCATCCTCTTCATGTCCCGTCTTTGATACAGAAGTCTATTTCAAGCAATAGCAAGTCGGCAGCTCATCAATTCAAGGAATAGACTGCATGCTAAGTTTTGACTCAAGGTACCTGTCAGCTTGCCAATAGGCCCTTGCCCAGTCATAGCCACAACGAACCTCAGGAAAAGCTGTCAAATCAGGCAATATTGGCACCAAACGACCAAAGTGTTCAGAGCATGGGGCTGTCCATCATGAAACCTTGAAATCAATGTATTCCGACAGCTGAAACTCAACGTTTTGGGGTTTGGAGCCATATGACCTATCTTATCCCCATCCTCCCAACATATTCTGAAAAGAAATTGGGTCCCCCCCCACGCACACGCACAAGAGCTCCTGGGTGGTAGCCATCCTTCATAACTTATTTTGGCTGCCGCAACATGGGTTCTCAAAATAACAGAAATTGCTAATTGCCAAACCCGAAGGGGTTGGTGATGACTGACGGTTGATTGGGAATGATGGTTGCCCATTCTAGAAGCGCCAGCTGACAGACCAAGAACTTCAACCACCATTACCAACCGACCATCGTTGTGAGCTCAGTGAATGACCAAGAAACTTGTAACGCTCGATGATTTGCTCGTCACTATGAGCTTTGCAAGGTTTCAAGATCTTTTCGTCATGGATACCCGCACGGATCTCCAACAAGTGGCGCTTCAGGTCCTGTCAAGCCACGCCTACCCGTTTCAGCACATGGTGCGAATGGCAAGTCTGTAGAATGGCAAGACCAAACCGATGTGTGTGCATGTACATACATACAAGTACAAATATGTAGTTTTGGTGCATTTGCATGTGTATATGTAAACAGTATATATGTCATATGCAATAGAGGAATCCTCTTGGCAGGATTAGTCACACAAAAAAGAATTTGAGAGGAGGTTGCAAGCGCCCACCCGCCCTTGTGCCAATGCAAATGACATACGGAAGACAGGGACTGCAAGCGTGTTGCCACAAGAGTCTAAGCTATGACATGTCGGGAAGCATCTTGTGCAAACAAACCCATGGTCTACTATCACCACCCCACCAATCCGTTTTCCGCTGCGGTGAAACCCTCTCCAAGCTGTTCAGCTCCCGTGAGCTGTTGAACAAACGAGGTTGCAGAAAATCGCTCTGACCCACAAATGTCAGCACCTCTTGGCTGTGTTCGAGCTCTCCAAAGGATCAATAGATTCAGCTTCTTGATTCTCATGTACCTCTCATGTACCTCTCATGTACCTCCATCATCCATCATCCTCCGCCATAACTTTCGATCTTCGAAAATCCTCCCATCGTAGCACCAGGGCTCTCAATGCATCTCGTAGCAACTGATCTGCTGGAACTGCTGATCGACGGCTCGGCGCCGACCCTGAAAGTCTCACTCAACGTTGCGGCTCTGTACGCAGCGGATGTATCTCTCAACCTAACACAGTGCCACCCCAAGCATCAGGAGATCTTGACCCATCCAAAAGAACCTATACACTCAGGAACCCCAAATCAATCACTTGGAAAATCCACCTTCACCATGTTGCAAGGGTTGTGCAGGTTACAATGGGTTTTGTTTCTTTTCGTTCCAGTAAAGCTTTAAGAGAGACAACTTCGCAAAGGCGACCAGCATTCATGTGGTACATCCAACAATAAAATATGACTATACTTGGTGCTGCAACTTAAACCTCTCTTGGTATCATAGCAGTTATATTTACACGAACCAATCAAAAGAGGTTTACAGCCAGCGGCAGCATCACATGAATATTGGAAACAATAGGCTTTAGGTTCTAAAGATGTTTAAAACGGATTGTTAAATACTATAAATGGTTTCAACATTTTTTCCGATATCTTGCAGATGTTTTTTCGATACATTATAGATATATAGAACAAAAAAAATGCAAAAAATGCATTGCTTCCCAAGTCTCCCTTGGCCCAGGGCAGTTGGACAAAGCTGCACCATGGCAGTAGCCCAAGGCTTGCTGCTGGTTCCTTGGTAATGCGATCCTAAAGCTGAGGTACCACTCCAAAAACTTAAAAAATGGCTGTTAATTGTATGAGCATGATATAATCCTTAAGTAATGGTTAATCATCAAATATATAATCGTTAACTAATAGACCTCAATAGTCATTTTTTAAATAATGGTCAATTATGATACAATTACAGTGGTCAATGGTTGATAGTATTCTAATGCCAGAATTGTTCTATGATAGTAATTAGCCACGATTAACAATTATCAAGAATGATCAATAATGGCTAGTAGTGAATAATAATGGCTGTTACATGGTATTAGTAAGCTCTGATGAATGGTGAAGCCTTCTGGAAAACTCGTTGACGCTGATTTGTCCTGGGTACCTGAGCCATGACCTGTTCATCCTGTTAGACGACTCAACAGGGGAGTCCAGAAATTGTGGTATCCAACTGTCCCCAGTGATGAGACTTAATGAGGAAAACAGCCATTGGGCCATCGGAGGGTACCAGAAGGTACCCTCTCTACATCCAAATGCCATCTGGAAGCAAGTACGCAATTGCCGCCTCCCGTTCGCACAAAGAAGCGCAGTGCTTCACATCACGACCAGTGGCCTTCGAAGGGAACGCAGAGCTCACAAGACAAATTGAAGATGCCATCAGAAAAGAATGTCATCCAGCTTTAGAATTGAACATCTATCCCTCCGGACTTGGGATGCGCCGGGCGGACTTGGTAGTTGTCACCCACAAAGAGAAGAAGGATGTCCAACCAACTGACGAATGTGGATCCAAATCCCATACTACCCACTACTGTTTACATTCTCAACATTAAATAGAATCTAGAACGGTCTTGGTTGGACAATTCGTGGCTCCTAACTCAGAACCATCAAAACAAGATCTCCAGAGAGCAGAGTCTAGAGTCTACAGCAACATCAGAACAGCACCAACTGTCTGCCTTCTCCTGCATGCTCGCACTTGCCAGACGATTGAGGTCTTCCTCATTCCTGGTGGTGGGAAAGCCATCCCAAAAATCACGAGAAGTCATTTGGGGCTGTCCATCAGAGGGCGAACCCGCAAGCCACCCTACAACCATCATGCCGAGTGGTTATTGTGTTGTGTCTCCTTGCCCCACCCATGGAGATGCAGACCTAGGGTTGTCCCGAGTCCCCAGCAGGAGGGGATTTGACTTCGCGTCATCATTTCATTTGAGACCAAGTCATCTGAATTTTGGGTCCAAACACGTTTCTGCGGTGGAAAAGTTCTGCTTTGCTCAGAAATGAGGGGCTACTTGATGGTCGTTTGAAGCGCTACGAAATCACAGCAATCTTCAGGGTTGATGGTTATCAACGAAATACAGCCTTGCAACAACGACAAGTCATTTCTTCCACCGGGCACTGGGTTTTGACCATTCTTGGAGTTATCTGTATTCTCATTCACCATTTCAGAACTGGCTCCTATCCCCTGCGATCCTCTAGCATTAAGAAATTCATATGAATTTGCCAGTCATCTAGGATCGTGGCAATACAACAAACCGACGGCTCATGACCACTTGAATCTCCAGCATGAACCATTTTAGGTTTTCTTCTTACCGTGGTTACATCATCCCAACGGCACATCCAGAAATCCAGGATTATACTTATATACAAGAACAAAATGCCAGTTGCTTCATGAGGAAAAACAATTGATGATTGATAACAGTTCGACCATGGTACTCCTACGAAATACAAATACTTTATGGTGGTTTCCCAAAATTTGGGTATCCAAAAATGGTTATTGGTCTATTATCCAAAAATGAGTATCAATGGATGATTTTGAGGGTACGCCCTTTGACTTGAGCAACCCCCACATTGTCAAACACTGCAACGAGCTTCAAATGCTTGGCGTAATTCTTCCACATCGCCGCCAAGTGCAGCCGCTCGGGGTGCAGAAAACTCACCAGCTCCGCCCGGTGACGCACATCTGCTGGCAGCCGATCCAAACGGTTGGTGGTGCCCACGACCAGAACTTTGCTGCCCGAGGGTTGACAAACACCATCCAGGAATTGCCTGAAAGGGTTGGATCACTTTGGATATCTTTGGATCATGATATGGTATGCTATGGTCGTGGTGATGGCCTGGGATAATGAATCCTCGATTAATCACACAGCTTGGACTGGTACAGAAACACCGGGGGTTGGGTCATGACACAATCCCTAAGCGAAAATTGCTGGAGAGCTGTACACTCCTGTAATGTCCAAACTGTTGGACATTTCTCTATAACGACCATCCCATCATCATCCATCATCCATCATCCTCAAAACGTCATTGAAGGGGATAGCCATACCCATGCCATACCCATGCCATGAGCCTGCCTCAAGCCTGAGGCGAAGCCTTCATCCTTGGCAAACTGATCGATTTCATCCAAGAACAAAATGCAGTCGCGGCCACTGATCTCCTGTCGGATGCTGGAAGCCCAAGCACTGGACACCGACACCCCATGGCCGCCTCCCAGCTGCGTGGGGTTCATGGCCAGCAGTGGTAGACCCAAGGCACGAGCAAAGCTCACCGCATGACGTGTCTTGCCCGTTCCGGGAGGTCCATGCAGCAGGAGCAGCTGAGCGCCATCCGACTGCAAGGGAGCTCCTTCCTCCCGCGTGATCCGTTGAAAGTGTCGGAAATCCTCGCAGAGCTCAGCGTAATGCGCCAGCAGCTGCAGCTGTTGAGCTTCGGTGCCCACCAAGCCATCGTCGCTGAAGGCACGTTGGCCCCGGGCTTCCGCACCGGGCAACAGCTCCTCGGTGATCCGAGGTCTGGGAGCAGCTGAGGGCGCACTGCCAGCCCCGGCCACCTGAGACAGGGAGATTCTGAGATCTATGATATGAATCTATGAGATATCATATGATATGATATGATATGATATGACATGACATGATATGATATGATATGATATGATATGATTCTGATATGATATGATTCTGATATGATATGAATCTGACATGCTATCAAGTTGCTATCGTATCTATCACAAACCAGGTACACAGTTGCATCAGCCCTCCAAGTCCCAAGTTGCAAGTTGCATTACTCAGCCATTGCACTCAGCCATTGCACTCAGCCATTGCACTCAGCCATTGCATCACTCAATCAACGCTTGGTGCTGCAACCGCTGCCTGGGCTCCCAGCAGTTGATTCACCGGTGCTGCGGCACTGGGACGTTCGCGGCGCGGCGGCAGCTCCAGGTCTTCCAAGGTCACACGCACCGCATCCGCCGTCGGTCGCTCGGCATCGGCGTCGGCGCGGTCGGTGCTGGAAACAGAACCCATGGCGGCCGCCACAAGCGAGGTCAATGGGTACCTACCAGTTTGGGACCCTCAAAGCCATGGTTGGTTTATTAAACAATGATGAGTGTAAAGGATGATTTAGGGGAGCCCAATTTTAAGAAACACGCATATCTTCCGGACAGAATACAACCAAAGGATAGAACTGAGCAACGTTTCACATGAGCAACAACATTGGCTAACATCGGAAACCACTCTGTTGTTGCAATTCGGAATCGTCCCCGGTGCCAGATGTCTTCTGAAAGAAACGAACAACAACGAGTGGGAAATGGCCTCAGCCTTTGAGAATCTTTGACATACCGCCTTGACTGTGACTGAACCTAAATCTGTGTGCTTGATCCAGAACATGCTCATTCATACTCGATCCCTGGACGAGTTCCTTTGATTCAAAAGTACGGGCTTGTGACTTCGAGCGTCCAAAGCGTATCGTATCTAATTTCAGCAGCTATCCATGTTGCTTCCTTGCTTGTGCATTCCATCCTGCTCTTCCATCCTCAGGAAACCCTTAAGAGCAAAGAAAATATGTGCCGTCCCTTGCAACTCGCGAAATTTGAAACTCCTTGTGCATGTCTTTCTGAATCTTCTGATCCGCAATGGTGGAGGAGTTCCTGACCAGGGCTGAAGTGCAATGGTCTTTCTGAGTCTGAATCTGTCACAAGGCTGTCTCTTCATGGAAATAACTACCGTTGAAGCAAGGCAGCAACTTATTTCTTTGTCGCGAAAAGCGACTTCCAAGCTTTTCCAACACAAGAAATCATGAAGCCTTGAAGGCTTAATTGATGGTAACTTGTGGTGCCAGTGGCTGCGGGCCAAGGGGCCAATCCCTCTTCTCAGTCCCGAGGATGTTGGGTTGCTTCTTCTTCTGCACAGCTCGTTTCGAGTCCAACACCTGGATCAAGTGAGACAATATGGGGCTGTCCATGGTGATGGTCGTCCCTGGGACTTGTCCCTACAACATCTCTATGCAAATGTGGATATGTTGGGAGCAGGCAGCGGGAGAGATGGACTGGAATTTTCACTTCAACTGGCACGAACATGGGAATCCGTTTGCTTTGGCTGGTTGAGAAGTGGATGGAAAAGGGGAAGGTATTTATACTATACTGAACTGGCAAATGCTTTCGAAACCTGTTTGATGATTGTGTACCCTTGAAAGCAAGGAACGTGCAAGAAAGCAACGAATGTGCAAGAACTGATCTATGACAGGTTGCAATTGAGATAAAACTTAAGTGTGAGGAATCACACTGTTCCAATTCCAGAAAAGCTTTGGAAGGGTCTGTTTCGCGAAGATCACACCATCCCGGATAAGTACGCAAATGATAACGCACTGCTTTCTGTGGTGCAAAAGTTGTACCGCTACGGTTCTTGTTGATTCTCACCCTAGCACTATTCACTCTAGCGAATCCTTCCACCATTCTTCTAGGCTTCTAATCTTGATTCACAGGAGATCCATATCCCACATCTTTGATGGCAAATTGGCAAATCACCAGCTGAGCTGGTTAAACGGGTGGTGCCAGCTATGAATCTTTGGATCATCGGTCGCCTCCTGTGGCACATCGCCACTGTGGAAGACCTTCTGCGCTAAGGTGTAGTTGATCTTGTCGCTCTTGGCAGAACCCACCTGTCGCAGCCGTCAAGCCACTGGGCAAGGAACGGATTCGGGGTACCTGGAAAGGCTGGCCTCGCTGAAGCTGCAATCCTGATTTGCAAGGTGGAATACCTTTCCACCAGTGTTGACCATAGCTTTCATCAGTATGTTATGACATCAACTCACATCTGTGTGTATTCAAACGTGCGGTTTCGACTGTTTCATGAAAGAGAAAAAAGCATATCAATCTATGCACAAGTATTGACATTCATCTCTTTGAAACACTCTCAAGCTCTCACGGCTTTAGTCTGCAGATGTAGATCCACCACCCTCCAGCAGTAGCTGGCCTGAAATTTGCTGGTAAGGTAAGGATGCGTCATGGAAGATTTCAGGGTCATGGTTTCCAGGGAGTTTTGCGCGCTGCTAGCCGCCATCGATGAAACGGCGACTCCTGAGTGTGCAACGCCGGACTTCTACTGATCCCTGGCCCAAACCCGATTCCAAAATCCACTGTGCTAACCAACCAACAGCAGGTGCGCGTACTTGCTCACCTTTGGAAGGGGAGAGAGAGTCACTATCAGCATGGTTCTCCAGGGATTCGGATACTGCACACCATTTGGAAAAAACTGGTATCTAATTCCGTCAGTTTGCTACGTTGTGAGAATCCCAAAGAAACCCAGCAGTAGAATGGCAAGAGTCAACGGGGAGGGTTCGGGGCACTCGTGGTCCCCACATGAATCACACGCTATCCGGGAGCGGGCTGATACTTAAGAGGCCAAGGTCATGGGCGGTTGCTGGTGGTTGTTGATGGCAGTCAAAACGAACGGTTTGTAGTTTATGAATTTGTGTAGAATGATTATGAAATGACTTGTTACATCTTGTTACTATCATCATCAATGCATGACGTTTATAATCATGACTAGTGTTATGACTATCACTACTATTATCATCATTATTACTATCAATACTATCATCATTCTGATTGTCATTATTGTTATCACAACTATCAACATTATCATCATCATTTTTTGTTATTATGTTTTTAATCGTGTGATTGATCATGTCAGCTCTGCCATTTGGGCTTCGCGGAGAGGGAGTGATGCACGCACCGCACGCAGCTTTGGCAAGGCGATAAACCGTCAAGGTTGGTTTAACCACAATTATAGAATGGTGGCTACAGTACTAGTTGTTAATAGCGAACTCATGTTCGTTATCTTTGTAATAAATGATCGCTATTGCTTAATTGAAAATCATCAACGTTGACGATTAATAAACCTATGTTTGTTTATCAATGATTTATAGGTCGGGCAATACTGGGCAATAGTATATCTATCGCTGGGCATACGTCCCAAAAACTCATCCCGTTGACACTGTCAACTTGGTTGTTTCTTTAAAATAGGGGTACCCCTAAATCATCCTTCACAAATCATTTGTAGTAAAAAACAACCATCTTTTTGGGTTCCCTGTGGCTTGAGAAAATCCCATTTCAATACTGCACAATCAACAAATTTCCGAGCTTCAAGGACCAAAGTCCAACAGAGCCGCCCAATGCTTTCCTTTGGAAAGATTCGGATTCGTCACATGCAGAGCCACATGGCTGCAGCAGTCTGCTTCACATCAATTGGGCCAACCCGACCTAAAATGTCCCGAACCCCAAGCCTTTCAAGTTTGCGATCAGCCCCATGTTTATGCAGATTTCATCTCACCACATGACATTATCTGATTTTTGGAGGGTACTGCTCAACATGCTTCAGCTGCTATGGGTCGATGACGAATTAGCACTTTCTGAGGTCAGCTGGATCCTTTGAAACCTATTGCAGCATCCAAATTTCCATTGCAAGTCTGTACCGCCCAGTCGTTGGTGTTTCACAATAGAAATGATCATAATTGGGACGGCTTGTACATTTCCATATCAATTGCCAAAGCAAATTCTTCAAGGGGCTCCGACCCTACCAGAAATATAGTTGGTCGGTTTTATTGAACCCAATTGTCCAGGCTTCATGACCCTGACAAGGGTTCTGTAAATGGTCTCAAACCACCCATCAACCGAAACAGTGGAGATTGCGCACCGTTCATCTCAGGTGGTCACCACGGGAATCCACAGGCTCCATTGGTTCCAGCGCTACCAGCTTCGGTGTGACCCCAAAGCTCAGCTCACCACTCGGCAGGGACTGGCTGCCCGGCCTTCCGGCCAGCAACGCGTTGTCCAATCGTGGTAGCACTGTGCTGTTTCAGCGAGGTTCCAACAACAACAACAACAACAACAACAACAACAACAACAACAACAACAACACCAACACCAACAACCAACAACCAACAACCAACAACCAACAACCAACAACCAACAACCAACAACCAACAACCAACAACCAACAACCAACAACCAACAACCAACAACCAACAACCAACAACCAACAACCAACAACCAACAACCAACAACCAACAACCAACAACCAACAACCAACAACCAACAACCAACAACCAACAACCAACAACCAACAACCAACAACCAACAACCAACAACCAACAACCAACAACCAACAACCAACAACCAACAACCAACAACCAACAACCAACAACCAACAACCAACAACCAACAACCAACAACCAACAACCAACAACCAACAACCAACAACCAACAACCAACAACCAACAACCAACAACCAACAACCAACAACCAACAACCAACAACCAACAACCAACAACCAACAACCAACAACCAACAACCAACAACCAACAACCAACAACCAACAACCAACAACCAACAACCAACAACCAACAACCAACAACCAACAACCAACAACCAACAACCAACAACCAACAACCAACAACCAACAACCAACAACCAACAACCAACAACCAACAACCAACAACCAACAACCAACAACCAACAACCAACAACCAACAACCAACAACCAACAACCAACAACCAACAACCAACAACCAACAACCAACAACCAACAACCAACAACCAACAACCAACAACCAACAACCAACAACCAACAACCAACAACCAACAACCAACAACCAACAACCAACAACCAACAACCAACAACCAACAACCAACAACCAACAACCAACAACCAACAACCAACAACCAACAACCAACAACCAACAACCAACAACCAACAACCAACAACCAACAACCAACAACCAACAACCAACAACCAACAACCAACAACCAACAACCAACAACCAACAACCAACAACCAACAACCAACAACCAACAACCAACAACCAACAACCAACAACCAACAACCAACAACCAACAACCAACAACCAACAACCAACAACCAACAACAACAACAACAACAACAACAACAACAACAACAACAACAACAACCGACCGACCGACCGACCGACCGACCAAGAACGACAACAACATCCAAGAAGAATGACCAAGAACGACGAGTGCCACAGGCGTGGTGATTTCGCAGAGCCAGCTGGAAAAATGACCACAGCAATCAGTGGGTCCCAAGCTTCGGGCCGTGCCTTGAAATCTGTGGAGTGACTGTTCGGCTTCCCGCACCTCCGGGAAGGCAAGCGCAGCTACCACCCAGGAATCAGCCAATCCACCACCTGCTTGTTAATCTGCAGTTGGTTGTTAATTAACCAGCTACCACCCAACAAACAATGGCAATCAGCAGTTGGTTGCTGGAATTTTCATGTTTTACATAACCAGGCTATTCTGAACCTAACAGCCTTTGCGACTGCTGGCTTGCGTCGGGATGGAGCTGAAAGGTCCAGAGTACGGTGGGTCAGGAGCAGCGAGTAGCCGGAAGTGTCCTCCAGAAATTTTGCATTGACATGGAATAGCATCATTTTCACTGGGATTGATCTCTAAACCGGGGCATCTTTGGTTTTGCCATTATACATTGATGGACGGGCCCTACGGGCTCCGCGGGCCCGGCGTCCCAGGCACCTGTACCCCTTAGTTCCACCTGTTTCCCTGGAAGTGCCCAACGACCAAAGAAATGGTGTCACAGGCCCCATCCCAGGACCCTCGCAGTGTTACGAACAGACAGCACACTAAGAAGCAGTGCAGCTACTGCTGTCTCTGGGACAAAATGATGTTGAAAGCTCAGGGGGTGGTTCCAGATTCCAGAGCTGTTGTGTGCATTGAATGAGCATTTTGGTTCGCTAAATCTTCCAGATCTCATGGTTCAATGCTGAACCATCCTTGAGCTGCTGGGAATGATAACCATTTAGGCACTCCAGAGCTGCTCTGGCGTCAACATCTCCAGCTCGCCCACCTTTGGCGTTCGATGGCTTCTGCTTGGTCACTGGAGTGAGTCTGCACCTTCAGGCATGACGGCTGGCATCCCTTCAAACATGAGCTTAGAATAGAGGTTCCTCCTGGACTCTGGTGCAATGAGGTTCCGAGAAATGATTGATGAAGATTGATGATGGCTGGAGTTGGCAACAAATTGTCAACAGGTTTGATGGTACGGGGATTTGGGTAGACATCATGCATGTAAATACAATAGTTATTGGATGATCATGCGGAAGTTTCCTATCCAATAGCAAAAGCTTCTGATGCTGGTGAGACAAATACCCTGAGAAATGACGTGGTCGTCGGAAAATCAGGGATTTCAACCCCGTGAGACGAGATATTGAGAAACCTCCAAGTATGCATCATCGGAAACAATACCAAATGAGGGTCTATTCTCAAGCTAGTTGAGAATCCTATCAAATGACGCAAAATGAGCAGTGTGTAGGAAAGCACCAACGGCAAGGATGACTGCATGTTGGAATTTCTACTTGATGACTCATTTGCTGCATGATGGTTATCCCAGTACCGTGCCCAGCAGTTCTATGACCCCAAAACTCTGATCAGCCAACAAAGATGCTTCACACTGCTCAAATGCTGTGAGCGCCTAGCTCTCCTCAGGATGTGAACTATGACCTTCATCCGCTGGCGTCAAAATCTCCGGATTGGCAAATGATCGACGTTCCCCCTCTTGAACGCCGTGCCATTTCAGTTCATCAAATCACGGGCTTGTCAATTCTTTGGTAATTAAGATTGACATGAATAAGCCCAAAAATCTGCGAGAAAACACTCAGAAGCGCAAAGGCTGTCGACCGCCATGCTACCATCAACAAAAGCCAGTTATCTTTCGATTATGGAGAGCCATATGTGCCATCCCCAGCTGGTTGAGTCTGAGCGTGGCAGCCAATGCCCTGAGTTCCACCGTTTTCGCCCCGTCTTCCGCCTCGCTGCCTGATCTCCGCCACGTGACTTCCCGCGGCTGTCGAGGCTTCGACCCTGGAACGCCCAGTGGCTCCACCACGAAGAGGCTTGCGGCTTGTGATACAAATCTCTGTGTCTGAACAACTATCAGGCTATAAATAACTATATATAGGTTGTAAGGGTATAAATAAAGGTATAAATGAAGGTATAAATAAAGGTAGACATCGGCGTGTGATACAACATCTTTGTGTATCAAGGTATCGGTTGTGCGCGTGGAATGTAACAAAAATAGGGGTAGACAGACAGATCGACGACTTGGAAGCTGGTCACTCGCTGCAAACGGGGCTGGGGCCCCTCCACCCCCCCCAGCCGTTTCTGCAGGGTCTTGTTGATGTCCGCCTGGGACATCCAAGTCCATGGTCTCCAATCTATTGCTGGGAGGCTACCCACAACCGCTGCGGTTTCGCAGTTCCGTCAAGTTGGTATCCCCTGTTACTCTGGGTGTGCCTGATATTGGCCAGATCAAATTCCTGGAACGTGATGGTTCTTCGTCAGGTCCGTCTGTTATGCTTGGACAAATTCCTGCTAATTATTGGCTGTTTGACCAATGTCTTGGGTGTGTTTCAGAAATGGGAAGCCCTTGTGCCATCCCAGTGGTGGAGTCAGATACAATATGACTGTATAACCATGCTCTTAGCCAATCGATCTGCAGCTTGCGGATTGTGAGCTGCATGTCTGCATCAACTGCATCAACATTCCGCTTTGATTCTTTCAAGGCGGAATCCCTTCCCAAAAAAACGAAACTGCGCAGAAGTCTTAGCTCTGATATGTGGAGCAAGTGACTAGGTTGAGGAGGAGTTCAAAATGTGTTCCTTCTATCGCGTGCTTCTGCAAATCCGATTTGTTTGCATGGAAAGCCATAAAGTTGTTGCAACAAACGTGATGTTGTGGCAAATCTAGGTGTCTGAAGATGCATCTCAATGGTTTGCTTATGGAGCTGGAGATTTCTGTGGAGCAAATAACGACGAAGCAACTGATGGATTGATGGTGCTGGGCTATCCTCCAGCACTGAGGCTCCACACCAATGATGTTCCAGGCCTTGAAAACTCGGAGCAAACCCAATGGCCTGTTCCAAGACAAGGTGACCAGAAATCAAGACGTCATTCAGAATGATGGAAGACTGGCGAACGGTGAAGAATGTTTGCTGATGGTTAAATCATGGTAAATGATTAAATGATTACGAATTGTTCATGGGAAGAGATCCATGATCATAAAGCATAGCCGATTTACTTCCCCCCCATTGTCAAATGAAAAAGGGTTGACGTCTGACACTGCACTCATGAAATTGGACATCTAGATTCAGCGATGGGTTAAGAACCTGTGAGTGGAATGGGTCTTGTGAAGAAAACGTCTCCCATTGCAAAATGAGCAGTGGTGAAAACGGAGCTGGTGTAATCCTCAACCCATACGAATTGGAAAATGTTGAGATCAAGGACATTTGTTATGACATGACTATTCCCCTCAAGGCCATCAAGGGTTCTTGAGGCTGCTCATATCGACACATCTCCCACCACTCGGGGGTACAAAACTCAGTCCAGTTCTGCCTGTTGTCTCAAACATGGCTCACTCGTTGCGACCATCTTTTGATGGAGCAAAGCCGAGCCAACGGAGTTTCTAGGTACAGACTGGCACCTTTCAACTTGATTTGCCTCCACCCATGGATTCTTATACGTCTCCGATCAAGCAACATCAACCAAGCATATCATCTAACACGACCGCCAACGAACACACCAACAGGACTTCATGCTTCTGCTGCTCACTGACCTAAGCCATGGCCATGTCCGCTAAGGTGACTGAACAGGATCCTCTGGGAACAGCCCTGTGCTGTTGGATCTGGTCGTATGTTCCACTCATCGCTTGGTCAGATCTTAAGGCTCGGAGCCTGGATGCCACAGCTCCATTTTCATCCCGAGCTACGCAACACAAGCTTCAAACCAAAAAGCAGAGCGGAGGCGGCGCAGACATCGCCGGTGACTGCTGGAGACTTCTAGGGTGGTGCCCTCTGATAGCAGGGAATGTGAACCCCAACTGGTAGGTGGAAAGAACTTGCTGGAGAACAAAGAAAAGGGGGACCCGCTTTGTGAGTGCCGGAATTCTATCAGATTGAGAGGAAAAGTCGAAAGCAAGGAGCAAATGAACATCTGAAGATATGAAGTTGCCCGCTGTTGAGATCTACGCGGGCACCTGAGCACAAGCCAAATGCATGTTGCATGCTCTGGACCTTTGCTGTCAGATAGTCTGAGGTGCGGAGGATGGCAGAATGTTTTGGCCTCAAAGGGTGGTCGACTTCAATGAAGAGGCATGAAAAATACATTAAATACTCATTGGGTCACTTGAGGAGCGAGACTTCTCAGATAGTTCTCATGGCTCCTCAATAGTCATACTTTCCGACCCACTGATTCCAACAATCTCATGAAGTAGCCGTCATGAAAGCCGACAAGCAGAAAATCAACAACCCGGCCCAGCAACCATTTAACCACTAGTTCCACATTCCCAACTCTTCGAGAAATTATTGAAATCATCAAATATTAATATAAAAAACATTGGCAACCCTTATTTGTTACCAACCCTTATTGGACCAGTTTCAACCATGAAGCCTTCCAAATCCACCGCGGGTTCCGAGCGGAGAACCGGCCCCACCTTTGTTGCAATGGCAGCAGCACCGCCCGCAACTGCTGCTGGACTCGTCTGCTGCGCTCGAGCTCAGACTTTTCGGAATCCCAAAGCCTTAGAGCCGATGGCCTTGGGGCTGGGGTTGGGGAGGGGTTGGGTAGGGTTAAGGGGGAAGGGGTAGGGCTTGGGTAAGGGTTGGGTAAGGGGTTCTGCAAAAACAATGACATCCCCAAAAGATTTCCCCAAAGCTACATGATTACTGAAGGCTGATTCTTGGGTTTTTTTCATCAGAAATCATGAGCACACAGGATTGACGACGAAAATGTATATCTGTTCATTGGAAAAGCCTGGGTAAAACGGAAAACAACAGCTAGACACGGATGATCATACCCCAGAAATTATGGTACTCTGAGAAAGTTGCGATCGAAACAAAATGGGGAAGGGACTCTGAATTCCTGAAATGCTGTCCATGAGTTTTGCCGCCACGATACACGATCGTCGCTTCTTTTCGGTGAATTGCTAGTCTAGCCGGCGCAGAGTGGACAGAATCAATCCATCGAAGTCTAGCGAAGAATTGTGATCAACCAACAATGATTGTGCGATGGCTCTATTGGGGATCAACGGACCAACAATCACTTCGATCGGGTAGATCGGGTATATATACATAATTTACAGGTACAACCAGCTCAAAACATGCTAGGCTAGGGGGAGCGTAGCAAGCCGAGGCAAACTTAATTTGGATGGTAAAGAAGTGTTGGACCCTGCCCATACTGTATATAATCACGCAATATTCAAGAGTGTGATCGATCGATGCGCATACAACATCTGCATGCAACTGTATGTATGTATCTATTCATAAAAGGGTTTACAGATTATGCATGCATGCTTGCTTGCTTGCTTGCTTGAATGAATCTATGTATCTATCTACCAATGTATGAATGTATGTATGCATGTATGTAGGTAGGGATGGATAAATGGATGGATGGATGGATGGATGGACAGCTTGGATCCCATAATCATTTGCATGTCAACACAAATGAGGGTTTGCAAATGTATTGGGTACTGCGCAGTCACCATGTAGAAATGCTTATGTTTGGATTAGAAAATAAGTTTCTGTTGTATTCAATGGAAAGATCAGTGGCATAAAAAGCAACAGCCTTTCTTCTAATATGTTTCCATCACGACCGTCATGAGCTTCCCCACAACAACCACAACCACAACCGCAACCACAACCGCAACCGCAGGGCATGGTGGCGACATTCTTGGGTGTCATGGTACCCACGTCTTGTGCTGCCCAAGTGACCCTTTCAGTGCATCCACACTTTGTGGCAGAGTAACGCCTGTGCCCAAGTGTTCGCTCGCCATGGGCCAACAAGCTCAGCGGTCAATATGCATGATCAGAGATACACCTTGGATTCCTCGGATCTGAGAATGGAAACTGGCAATTCGAGCCTTTGCTGCACTTTTAC
The DNA here is from genome assembly GCA_009767595.1 of Symbiodinium kawagutii. Taxonomy (NCBI): domain Eukaryota; class Dinophyceae; order Suessiales; family Symbiodiniaceae; genus Symbiodinium; species Symbiodinium kawagutii. Next base: position 20,744 of record VSDK01026204.1, on the reverse strand, counting down.
TATGACCCTTTGCATTGCAGATTTGAAAATGATCTTGATAAACTTTAATGCTTCATGCTGCCGGCCCTTTTGCTTACCAGTGCCAGCCGTTGAAAAACCTCTAGTTTTTGTCCTTGCAGGAAGGCACCCATTTGAGTGCTCCAGAAATCGATGGTTGATGTGTTGCTCCCGAGACATCATTTTTCTGATTCAACAACTCAAACTCAGAAGATAGTGTGAAATGTCCCATTGCTACTGCAGACTTGAGCCGAGAAGTTGTTGCTGTCTTGATGCACCTTCCTGTGTCAGTCCAAACTCTCCCTTTTGTCTCTAGGATGCATTAGGATGCATCCAGTCAAGCAAAATGATTGAAAATGACAATTTTAACATCTCGAGACCCTTGCTTACATTGAAACAACAATTTGCCAACATCGGGCTTGCTGGCGAATGTAAGTGGTGGACAACTGGGTAGCTGTGAGATATGCTTCGGATATCTTTGGATGGTCCCGTTGATGGGCAAAATATTTCGTTGGCAGGTGATTGTGTAGTGTTGGGGGGCTGAGGCCCGACTCCATCGCTGTAAACTCAAAACTCCAGTATTCTTGTAAGGCATGTAAGGGCGATAAACTTCAACCAGGCTCCGCAAGGAGACAATAACCCAAATCATCAAAAAATGTTGTAAATGTAATGTTACAGGAGGGGTTGACTAACCATTGTCACCGTTGTTAGTTTACAAACCACCATGATTTACTCATCATGATAAGTAAAGCAACCACCAGTGCGAGTACACCACTCCCTGGATAGCCCCACTAGCGAGTACTCTTTTCTTGTGCTCACACCGTCTCTATTCGGCTACTGTATGGCTTGGTTCTGCTGTTGGGTTCCGAATAGTTGCCAAAACAGATTGAGGGACGAAAGGATTTGGTTTGTTCCCCAAGTCCCCAACCCACTCAATGTCAAAGTTGGGGTTGATCAGGGACCCAACCCCTAAAGGAACTGGTACATATGCTTGGACTGTACTTGGGGGGATGACCATAGGATATCGTAATCCTCAGTTTGGATGATCAGGAAACAGAAGGGAGAGACCACATCCGGATCTTTCGCATCGCGACCTGCGGACGTCTGGTCTGTCGCTACTGGGTCGTCGAAAAAGCTTTCGTTGACACCAATAACTTGGGAAGAGTGGAGTGTCATCATGTCTGATTCTCGTATGGGGTCCGCCTTGTATGATGCACGACCATTTCTTGGCCGGCACACATGGACGGCAACCCTCGGACACCTATTCCCAGAGCTTCCGCTTCGGAAGTGCGGGAGGTAAAGGCAGTGCCGTCAGAAAACCTGCAAGGTGCGAGTGGCATGACAGGCAATGAGGCTTGCTGTCAATGTTCACATTCTATTTGCTCAAACGCGCATACTGCGTACGTGTACTTACGTGTACGTTTATGTATATTGATATTGATATTTAAATAGATGAATGAATGTATATATATATGTGTTCATTAAATATGAAAATATGAATCTTTTATATATATGTATATATATGTTCATTGTATAAATATATATATATATACACATTTAAATATATTTACATACATATATATATATATATATATATATTCATTTAAATAGATATTTATATTTATATATACATAATTTTATTTTCGCTTATATATATATATTTTTACACATATATATGTATGTATTTTCATTTACATAAATATTTTGATGTTTAAAGGTATAAATATGTAAAAATATATAAAGAAAATATATTTTTATATATACATATTGATACATATTTATATTTATATATATAGAGATATAGATATAGATATAAAAATATATACATACATGCATTTGTCAGTTCATGTTTACGTACATATGTACATAAACCTGTGTGTTTGTTTTGTCTACTTAGAGATGTATGTCAATGATAAATATGTTCGCCCTGAGAATAAGCCCAGCTAGTTGACTCGGTACTTCCATGTCACGACTTCGCGGTTGATTCAAGGAGGTGGGCTACCTGTAGGTTCGGGGAGATTCCTGGATTACCATCATGGATGATCGGAGATCCAGCCATGAGTAAACCACCAAAAAATAAATGGTATTTCACACTACTGATCATTCTTCACATGCCCAAGAGTTCAGTGACTTTTGGACAGCTAATCAACAAGACTCAGCAAGTATAACTTCCCATGCCAACCCATTCGTATGACTCCCAGCAAATTCAGGAAATGTTTTGTTCTGATAAAGAGGGGAAATGAGAATTCCAACTTAGGCACCAGCTGCAAAGGTGAAAACCTGCCGTTGCTGGTACAGAACAAACGACTTGAATTACTTAGGACGGTTCAACCTGATCCAAAAACATACAGTTTGTCGGACTTTTTCAACACTAGTAGCACAGATTCCAGTGAGTCCTTTTTCCCAAAATCCCAAACTGGACCAACGCACCCCCTGACTTAAAACCCAAGCAGATTTGGTTGTGTGTCCAACTCTTACAACTGAAATTTCCAAATGTCTTTCCTCATTTTCCTCATTTTCCTCTCTCCTCACACTTCATAGCCTGAAGCATGGAACACATCGCCGCGCCTTGTGCTTTCCTCCGAGCCTTACGTGCTCCCCAGGTCCCCAGTGCAGCCACCAGCAGTGGCACAGCACTGAGGCGCACAGCGCCCAGCGCCAAGGTCATGGCAGAGCCCAAGCAGCCGAAGATCACCAGGCGATCTGCGCAGTCTGCCAGGCGCACCAAGAAGTCCAAGGCAGCCTGGAGTGGGATGGGATGTCTGATGGGATGTCTGATGGGATGTCTGATGGATGGCTGATGGATGGCTGATGGCTGAGCCTTTCAGCTTCGGGGACCTGTTCAATTCAGAACTCAGAACTGGCTGGTGGAAAGTCATCGCTATCAACCGTATCTATATTGAGGGGATAAATGAGTGAAGCCCGACAATAGATATGATCATGCTCAGAAACAATATGAAATTGCAGCCAACGGGGGTACGATGATTTGTATTTACAAGGATCATCAAGGATCTACAAACAAACTCGAACGGAAGTCTTCGTTTCGGGGTGCCTTCTTCAAAACGTTCAGCTTTAGAAATAAGTGGTTCATGTCTCTTGCCATTTTTCTACCAAGATCGGAGGGTTCATACTTCTGAGCCTTGGTTTAGGCCCGAGAAGTAAGATCCTACCTGGCTCAAAGGCTCTCCGGTTCTCAGGAGAATTCGGCCAGCAAACAAACACTGATTGGAATGAAGGCATTTGATTGGCAGCCACTTTGCCCGGTCAGCCATCACCTTTGATGGGCAATTCAGACCCCTCTTGCCTGCGCATCTTTGCTGAAGGAAGTGTGGGCCATCCAGCGATCAAAGACCAGCTCCGGGTCCACCGGTTTCGATTCATTTTTGATCGATCCAAACGGCCCACCATCGCGTTCAGCAATCCAAGTACCAAAACGAGCCACCAGCGCATCGGCATTGGTTTCGAGCAAATACTCACTTGCTGTTCCACCGTACTTCCTTGGCCATTTGAATTTTAACCAGATCATTCTTGCCACAGTTCTCTCAATTTGATATGTTCTCGCAATGAATTTGGTATGTTCTCGCAAGACAAACTGAGATTTTGAAGTGCCAAGTTGCTCCGACACTCTGAGCTTTCGCATATGCCCTTGCTGACCCGCTGGCAAACCCACCGAATCTTGGAACGAGAGGATGGTATTGTCTTGGTCCCCGAGAAGTCCCTGGCGGACATCAATCAGTTGTGACATGGTCATGATCTCGCTGACGTGGTAATGACAAAGCCTTGTTGTAGCTTAGACTGTCTATGAAAACAGATTGGCTAGTTGGTATTTTTTCCTCTTAGTGATACGACTCCTATTACTTTTGGGTGAAAACACTGGAAGCTTGGCCACCACTTGGAATCCTTTCTAGACTTGTAGCTAGCTACTTGTGGCTTGTTGACACCAAATTCCAGCAAATGTATTATTTACTCTTCATCGACAAGCTTGTTCTGCACCCAAAACAGAATAAACTTCTGTTGCCATGTGTTTCCCCTATCTCCAAATCATGACATTCACTCTTGTGCTTACTCTGCGCACATCCCACATTTCATTCAGCCACTTTTCTGATTTTCAGCCCATTCCCAAATGCCATGGCACCCACTTTCCACCGGTCCTGCAGCAGCTTCCAGCTTGCCAGTCCCCGGCGGATGCTGCTGAGTTCTGGCCATCTCTCTTCGCACCTCGCGAGGATGGAACTTTTCCAGCTGCGCTTTGGGGCATCGGCACTACCCAAGCTCCGCCCTGGCAGGGGAAACAGGCACGGATGAGCGGTAAACATCAAGATGTTCAATGAATGTATATATGATTTAAATGTACGTATGTATAGCTGTATACCCTGGTGTGTATTAAAAATGCAAATATATCATGGGTGTTTCTCAAAATATGGGACCCCCCAAATCATCCCCAAATAGTTTGTTTTAGATGATGAATGGGTATTTGAGGGGTCCCCCTATTTGAGAAACACCCACATATATACATACATACCTATATGAATAAGCAACAAGTTCTCTACATACAGATACCTAGATACCCAGACTGATATTAATTATATACATCCCTCAGCATGTGTCATTTTGGTTCAAGTCACGTTTTCTTTGAGGAAGAATCTGGCCTTGATGTTGCTTGATTCAATCAAAGCCGTGAAAGAACATTTGCATCAGTCTATTGTGCTCAAAAAGATATGTCAACCGGCAGATCTAGACTCTAGATATTTGTGTTCATGTAGGTGGAAGAGTACACCTTGTGAACATCTCCCACATGAACCAAACAACAAGCCGGAATGTACTCAACCACAATGATGGGTTTGGAAGCGCACCCATTTCGTTGCGTCCAAAGATTGTGGTCCTCCAATTGCGAAATTGCAATGTGAGGATTGGGGCCCCGTATGTCTTCCAATTGCACCAACTAGAGCAATTCACCATTGGCTGCAGCGATGCTTGGGCATTTGGATTGGGAATTTCCACAGCCACACAACCACCACCAAGACGATCGCAATATGGGACTGAACAAACCACCAAACCTCGGGTCACTTAACACATTTAGACAGCCAAACAAATGCAGAGAAGACACAATCTTTGGGGCTGAAAAAACTGAGTCTGAAAAGTGCAGGGGAAAGCGCAAAACAGAAAGTGGACGGAAGGCATGTTCTGCAAGTGCACACAGGAGCCTTTGAGGACAACTTTGGACATCTGCATCATGTTGCCAGAAAGGTTGCTCTTCTGCTCCGTCTCATCTGGGCTTGGAACAAAATAAGATGTCGTGATTTGACGTACCTTCCCAGGCTCAGTGGGAATGAAGTAAAAATTGAAGCCAATCACTCGACCATCAGGATACAGATAAGATGTGGAGTTGGCACAGGGTGGCATAAACCGTCGATCAGCCTTCATTCCCATGTTACTTTGCATGTAGCCACCATGACTGACTTTCAAGCCTTCGTCGCCCAAATCCTCAATATGAAACGGCTCCATGGCTGAAGCATATTCCGGAGCAAAGTTCGGCAAGGCGTATTGGTGCAGAAACGGTGCATGACTTGGATCCCAGCTTTGCTCAAGCCAAACCCGCCACCCCGCAGGCACATCAAAACAGCTCCAGTTTGGGCTCTCCGACAACTCCTCAGGAACGAAAGGATCCTTTGCAAGTGCCTCTTTGGCACTGTCGGCATGTGGCCAAACGAACAACAAGCCTTTCTTGGTCTTGGTGGGATATGAAGCCAGTTTGCTGCGATCTTGTCCCACCAATTTTGCTGTCGCTTCTTCATCCCCTTGGGCCATGGGCACTTTTGTACAGGATCCGTTGCCCCTGAAGCACCAGCCATGGAAACGACACATTAGCTCACCATCGGAGTTCACCCGACCATGCGCCAAAGGTGCGAGACGATGAGGGCATATGCCACTGTTACACCGCCATTCCCCATCTCCATCTTTCCAAAGAACTAAGTCCTTGTCAAGCAGCTTAATTGGTTCAGGTCCAGATCCATGCAACATGGACAGTGGCAAGACAGGATACCATTGCTTCTCCCAGTTGAAACGCCTTGGAGTCTTTGGAGTCTTTGCCGTTTTTTTTTCTGTCTCCACCTTTTTCTCAACTTCTTTAGCTATCGCCTTACGCGCAAAACGCCGGGTGCCAACTGTTCCCAGCAAGGCAGCGCAACTTCCAACTGTAGCCGGCCACAAGCAGCTTGCCATAGATGGCCTTGGCTCTGAGGTCGATCCCATGACATGGGGACGAGACAACGGTCCACTGGGGTAGCTCCAGTGAACAGCCATCGAGGACATCATCGGCAGGACCTCCACTGGGCCACTGAGGAAAATGTGAGATTCAAAGGGTTGTATATCATCTGTCTCAGCTCAGAATACAGAAAAATATGATGTCATCATCATTGGCCTGGTAAGATTCCAGCATCCAGAGATTCACGCTGAGGTACTTCAACGGTCAGGTGTTAGAAAAGTTTGTGTTCTGCTCACCTACATGTGGGTAAAAGCCATCTTGATACCAATGCCATCAGCTTTACTCATTGCACAGGTGTGACAATAGCTGATTACCCATGAGAACCCTTGCCATCATCAAGTGTACTGGTTGCTTCATCATCCTGTCTAAGCAATGTATCAGGTCAAAACCTACTGCTGCTACTTGTGCTGCTACTCGTGCTGCTACTACTACCACCCGCCGCTGGGTTTTCACCACTGGTGAAACGAGCACCTACTCTGTTTCACTTTCGTAGCAAGATGAAATTTCAACTGGAGTGAATGCATGTGACTACAGCCAGCAATTGGCTGCTTGATGCTTGTGAGCCAACTTGACAAGCTCAAAGAATGTCAGGACGGACAACCCCAGCTTGATCCATTAGGTGCGTCAATCTTACCGCCAACCTCCCAGATATGTCGCCCAGCGCCAATTGACGCATCCAATAAGTCCTTGCATCTTGCTAGCCTTTAGATCATCAAACACAAAAAACTCCGCTCTTTGGGGAAACCCTTCGGATTTCAGAGATTGTCTAGTGTGAATTGAATACTAAAGAAAGCTCAACCGCGTCAAAACCCAAATGTTGTGACAGGAGAAACTAGTGAGTGACTAGGGAAATGAATCGACCAGAGTGTTCGATCCCCCATCCATTCATGCCTTAATTCCCAACCAAAACGATCCCACTGGAAGCGTCTAATGCGTTGGGTCATAGCTACCGCCTGTTCAGTTGGACTGAGCAGCTTTGTTGACAGTTACAACCAAGTTGGTCTCCACACTCCAACTGTAAAGGCGCTTAGTTCGATGTTTTCACCTGATTCTAGTTTTAAAAATCACAGCACTACAACCAATTTTGCCATATTTGATTGAAATTTGACGGCTGTACAAGGGATTTTGGCCTATTTAATAAAAAACGACAATAGAAGGGATTCTGGCCTCTTTAAATGAAAAAGGTAAACAGTACAAGGGATTTTGGCCTCTTTGGCCTATTCAACTTAAAAATGGTGACAGTACAAAAGAATTTGGCCTCTTTATGTGAAAAATAGTGACACCGCAAAAGGTTTTGGCCTATGAAAAAAAGTGACGACACTACAAGTTTGGTTTATTCAATTCAAAAATGACGACCGTGCCAAGGATTTAAGCCTATTTATTTAAGGCACGAAGACAGTACAATGGATTTTGGCCGACTCAATTAAAAACATAGAAATAGACATTTTTTAAAAAATAGAACACCACATTTGATAAGTAGACGTAAGAATTAGAAAGACAAAAATTATATAAATATGCATACAGATAGCTAGATAGATAGATAGATAGATAAATAAATAGATAGATAAATAAATAGATAGATAGTTAAATGGATAAATAGATAGATAGGAAGATAGATAGCTGGGTAGATGGAAAAATAGATCAAAGATTGATAAATCAATAGATAATCAATCCCCAGAGCGTCCCAACACCAAGTTTTTTTTCGATCTAATGTTGAAAATCAATAGTCCCCTCTTTTTTTGATTTCTTCATTGTTTCATCTCCTTCACCCTCTGCATTTTCTTCATTTGTTTTGCATTTCATTCATTTTTTTCATCTTTTTTATCTTCTTCATCTTCTTCATCACCTCCATCTTCTTCATTTTCTCCATCTTCTTCATTCCCTGCATCTTCTTGATTTTCTTCAGTTCCTTCATCTTTTTCATTTCCTCTACCCTACCTTCTTCATCCTCTTCATCTCCTTCATCGTCTGCATCTTCTTCATGTTCTTCAGCCTCTTCACCTCCTTTATTTTTTCATTTTTTGTATTTTCTTTGTCTTCCTCATCCTCCTTTTCTTTGCCATCTTCGTCCTCTTGGTCGTTGCCTTTGCCTTTTTCATGCTGTTCATCTTCTGCACCTGCTTCACCTTTTTTTCCTTCTTCATCTTGTTCACCTTCTTCATATTTTTCGCCTCCTTTGGTTTCTTCACCTGTTTCGCCTCCTTTATTTTTTGTGTTTTTTCACTTCGTTGGCCTTTTGAACCTTCTTCACTTTTTTTCATTTGTTTCATCATCTTTATCTTGATTGTCTTCTTCGTTTTCTTTATTTTTTTGATCTTTTTCTTCTTCTTGCTCTTTTATATCTTCTTCATTTTGCTCGTCTTCTTCATCTTCCGCATCATTTTTCGCTTCTTCATTTTTTTCATCTCCTTTTTTCTTCTTGATATTCTTGATGTTCTTCATCTTGTTTACCTTTCTCATTTCTTCAACTTCACCATCTGTCTCATTGGTCATCCGTTTCGTGTTTTTCATTTTCTTCACCTTCTCCACCTGCTTCCCCTTTTTTTTGTCCTTCGCTTGTTTTACTTTTTGCAGCTTCTTCATTTTCCATTTTTTCTAACGTCTTCATTCTCTAAATTTTGTTCACCTGCTTCGGCTTCTTCATTTTTCTCATCTTTGTCATCTTTGTCACCTGCTTCTTCTTCTTCATCTGCTACATTTTCTTCATCTCCACCTTCTTCATCATCTTCTTCATCTTCTGCATCTTCTGCCCATGCTTCCCATTCTGCTACTCCTGCACCCCCTTCACCTTTATCAACTTCTTCATCTTCTGGACCTTCTTCATGTTTTTCATCGCCTTCATCTTCTGCATCGTCTGTATTTTCTTTGTTTTCTTCACCTTCATCTTCTTCGTCGCCTTCATCTTCTTCATCCTGTTCATCTTGTTCATCTTGTTCATCTTGTTCATCTTGTTCATCTTGTTCATCTTGTTCAACGTGTTCATGTTCTTAGCCTTCACGTCCTTTCTCTTCTGACAAATTTTTGCTTTTCTTCATCTTCTGTATTTGCTTCATCTTCTGCATCTTTCTCGCCTCCTTCATCTCCTTCATCTCCTTCATCCTCTCCTTCATCCTCTCCTTCGTCATCTCCTTCATCATCTCCTTCATCATCTCCTTCATCATCTCCTTCATCATCTCCTTTTTTTTTGCCTGGGGTTGTGCCGTTGCGGCGCGGCGCCTCAGTCACAAGTACAGACTGCGAAGGTGAAAAAGAAGAAGCGCCCATCAACCAGCCAAACAAAAAACAAAGGGAGAAAAACAATTTTTTTTCCAGGAAGTGCCCATTGCACACACGATGCAGGTCACTAGTTGTCCGGAAAGCTGCAAAGACATCACATGACACATGGCTTCACATGATCTTCAATTAACAAAGGGAAAAAACCAGCAACCAAGCCAAACCAAACTAGCCAGAACAAACCAAACCACCCCACAAACAAACCAGCCAAACCAAAACAGGGCACTAAGAAACGTTAGCTCTCCTTCATCATCTCCTCCATCATCTCCTTCATCATCTCCTTCATCATCTCCTTCATCATCTCCTTCATCATCTCCTTGATCATCTCCTTCATCTCCTCCTTCACTATCCCCTTCAACATCTCCGTCATCATCTCCTTCATCATCTCCTTCATCATCTCCTCCTTCATCTCCTTCATCATCTCCTCCATCATCTCCTCCATCTTCTCTGTCACCATCTCCTTCATCATCTCCTTCATCACCTCCTTCATCACCTTCTTCATCATCTCCTTCACCATCTCCTTCATCATCTCCTCCATCACGTCCTTCATCATCTCCTTCATCACCTCCTTCATCACCTCCTTCATCACCTCCTTCATCTCCTTCACCACCTCCTTCATCATCTCCTCCATCATCTCCTTCATCATCTCCTTCATCATCTCCTTCATTATCTCCTTCATCATCTCCTTCATCATCTCCTTCATCTCCTCCTTCATCATCTCCTTCATCATCTCCTTCATCCATCTCCTTTTTTTTTGCCTGGGGTTGTGCCGTTGCGGCGCGGCGCCTCAGTCACAAGTACAGACTGCGAAGGTGAAAAAGAAGAAGCGCCCATCAACCAGCCAAACAAAAAACAAAGGGAGAAAAACAATTTTTTTTCCAGGAAGTGCCCATTGCACACACGATGCAGGTCACTAGTTGTCCGGAAAGCTGCAAAGACATCACATGACACATGACTTCACATGATCTTCAATTAACAAAGGGAAAAAAACCAGCAACCAAGCCAAACCAAACTAGCCAGAACAAACCAAACCACCCCACAAACCAACCAGCCAAACCAAAACAGGGCACTAAGAAACGTTAGCTCTCCTTCATCATCGTAAAAAATGGCTGCCATAGCTTGAGTCGTTTCAAGTTAAGTGTTGAAAAATAAAAGAAGAGACTGACCAGAGTTTTTTCAATTCTCTTTCACCTAACTAGACTGGTGTTTACTTGGACGCTTAGACGCTGTGACATCTCAAAGATGCAAAGAACGGTAACTTCCAAAAGACCGTCGCCTTTCTTCAAAAAACGTCCATGTTCTTTTGCGCCTTTTTCTGCGCATTCTTGCAACTGCTGCCACTTTTTGCTTGCTTGCATCGCCTCGGTGGCACTGAGCTGAGATCGACAAGAAGCAGCAAAACCAGGTAAAACAAAGTGAAACGTACGAAGCTCGGAAGCTAGGAAGCAACAGAAGCAAAGGCAGCAAAACTGCAAAAATATATGCATACAATGAATTCCCCGCCTTTCAACTTCTCTGCGCAGCCACTATGCAAATGGGACCATCAAAGAAAAAAGTAGCATCGTTGTGAAACTTGTCATTTTTTTGATTCATTGCTTTGTTTGTTGATTCTGATTTATTTCTTTGTTTATCAAATTTCTATGAACATCGCAATGCCTTGATAGTTTGTGTGGCAGCTGCGATTTTGTTTCAGCATGTTAATGCGGCTATTTTGGAGGTGCCTGAAATTGGGATCCCTACATTGCCTGGTCGAATTACTTGTGACCGCGGCCACTGTGCTGATGCGGCGCTCCCGCGGACTTTTTTTGTTCATTTTTCAATTTTTTCATTTGTTGATTCATTAATATATTGATTTATGTTTCTTTTTTTTTCTTGTTTACTCATTTATTTTTTGCTTATTTATTTGTTTATTTATTTGCTTGTTTGTTTATTTATTTTTTGTTTATTCATTTATTTTGTCTTGTATTGATTGATTGATTGATTTGTTTTTTGTAACCATCACTGGTCCCTGATTCTCCCAACAAGCTCCAGAGTCCCCCAACAAGTGTATGAACCTGTCATCGCAGTACAATACCCCATGCTTTGTCGAGAATCAGCCCATGGATATTGCATTGGCACAGGGACCCGACGGCAAGATTATGAACAACCAACGGGATTCAGGTATATCCATTGGGACCATGATAAATCCATCAAAGGGAATCGCCAGTGGATTGACCCGAGAGAATACGACAACGTCATCTCCCCAGAAGCCAGTCGGCAAGTCTGGAAGGCAGTAATGGACCAGCATGCCAAGCTTCCCCCCTATGATTCCAAGAATAACGATGTAGCAAATGCTACCCCAGGACTCCTGGTGCTCACCAACCGGTTGGGGCTCAAGAGTAACCTACATGGCGCTCGGCCAGTGCCCCGCAAGCCTAATGGACGTGATGTCCCGCTGCGGGTTGATACGGTGGTTACCCTCGCGGGTGCCACTTGTCATACGGGCCTTTGCTTCCAAACTGGTGTCAATTTCCTTAGCAGTGGTCATGACGGAGACCGGGAAGACCACATTGAAGCATACACCCGAGCGTGTGTTGGCCTCACGCGCGCGCAAGCCATTACTACCATGATTGCTCCGCTCGACATGCGTGGTCTCCCTGGAGTCATGCAAGTGCTTAGCACCCTAGTCCATGGAGTCAGTTTCATTAAATCCAACCGCCGTCAGCTCCTGGACTCATCTGGCGAAGTTGACCCGACTGCCTTTGCTCCCCAAGCCACCGACCATTTGATGCAAGGGAACCACATCGGGGGGGACAATCTTCCTCTCTCGTTTGGTTTCTGCTTCTGCTTTACCACCCCTAAAACTGGAGCACCCGAAGTTGCCTCCCCTGAGTACACAACCGAGCGCTATCATTGAATGTTGGCTGATTTCTATGCCATCGTGGATCGACGCAACCACTCTTGGCCAGAACAGAATAAATACTACCCACAGCAGCCCAAGAATGGACACCTCCTTTGGGCGTACGGACGAGACAACTCCAGAATCCCGGAGTGGATAGTCATTCCTCCTGCCACCGGCTGGATTTTGCACCATCAGTTCTGGAATGAACAAATGTCAAGCAACGAAGGACGATCGCATGTAGCTTGGTCACTGGGTAAAAAGCACTTTCATGACAGTTGGGGAGCTGAACCCAGATACTTGGCCTTAGTGACCACCCATGCAATCTCTGCACTCCCACCAGACCCATGGCGCAACATTGATCCCCAGATCCTCCCTCATCACCTACCCCAATGGGCTCTTAAACACCGCCAACCCACGAAGCCAGAAACCGCTATTACAGAGCGAAGATGGAGACCCACTAAGTCAGAACCTGCCAATACAGAGCGAGTGTGGCGACCTCGATCCCGCACTCCTCCGGCTCGATCATCCAGCCGAAGCAGACCGACCAGCAAAATCACTACCATTAATGTGTCGTCGTCAGACAAGGAACCTGTACAAGCCCCATCGCCTGTTCCTTCTTCCCTCCAAAGCGACGACGAACCCGTCATCGATAGCAATGACCAGAAGGGCACGGACCAAGCAAGAAAGTCAGTAGTCACCAGCATTACTCGTATGCACAAGCGTCCAAACGTTCAAGTTGACCTCGGCCATCTAGCCAATTTAGGAGAGAGCTGGCCGCTCGCGTGCGTCCGCTTTGACTGCCAATTCTTTGAAAGTCTTTTCACCTGCTTAGGTGATTGGTTGCTACCGCCTCTCCAACTACCAAGCATATTCTTTGGCATCTACTGACAAAGTGGATAATTTGCTCAACCTGCAAGTCCCACTTGCTCAAGCACACGTGAAACGGACCTGCCTAGCCACCACTCGATAACCTCTAATGCACAGCCTGGGGTCTATGTACATGCGTGTGGGTGTCCGGCTTCACCTACTCGCGCAAGCTCTCCTATCTCGACTCGACTGTAGAAAGAGCATGATCATAACGCCATGCGCCGTCAATAAAATGACGATCGCGACTCTTGTAGAGCATGTGCTTCTGACCGTAGGACATGATCCTCTGCATGCTGGCTTCGAGGTCTTCCAGCATGTGGACATGGAGAAAGTCTTCAACGAACATTTCATCAAAGCCCGTCAGAGGTTCAGGCCGAGCCAGATCAGCAGGGATTACACCTGTTGCTACTTCGAGGGTATGGCCTACTGAGTTAGCATCACTGGTCGTGGTGACAATCCGCTGCTGTAAGCTGAGTAAGGCTTGTGTCTTGGACAGGCTAGTAGAGAGAAGTTGCATGAATCCTACCGGAAAATACACATGCAATTTGCTCCATGGGAGAGACTGACCCGTAGTTTATCTGTTGTAGCCCCGGGGGTTTCAATGGAGACGAAGCAGTCCGTGTCCTTGTCCGCCCCCATTCAAGCGCTGTGTAAGGTCTTGAAAGCCTCTAATAGTTTCACAAAGCAAGCATTGTTGCCAGTAAGCCTCAGATCGGAAAGGGAGCCATTGGTGATTGTGAGCCTGCATCAGCCCATGATTCTTGGGAACTTGAGAGAAAAAACTTGCCAAGAGTGCTGAAGCATTTGCGATGGCAAGGTCGGCTGCTTGTTGCAGAATCGTAGGCAGAGAGGGGATGATGTCCTGGGAATTGACACCTTGTCCCAAGGAGCGAAGGGCAGTGCGAAAAATATGCATTCGATAGAGCGCCACACACCTTGGTAGGACAAGTAGAGCGTCAACGTGTGAACTGCAGTCTCCCAAAGGTTTGAAACTTTAGGACTGTTGCTGTTGCCCTGGGGTGCTTGGGATAGAGGCGAAAAGCCCCTTCGTCTCTCCCCGAAGGTACATAGAACCAGAGCTCTTGTCCTCCGTCCTTTCAATGACTTTGCCAAGGACCACCGCAACTACCATCTGGCTGCCAGTAGAGATACAGGCGATTACCATGCGGGGCCGAGCCCGTAGGGCTGGGGTAAATGGCTACAGTCAAAACAGTTGCGGGAAGGGAGTGGGAAAGTGGGAAGAAGGAAAAGGGACAAGGAAGAGAAGAGAAAAGGAAGGGAAGGGGGAGAGAGGGGCAGAGCACCAGTGAGACTGTGCTGGGTAACATAATTATCGACCTTGTACAGGTCTTGATCTGCCGGAAAATCGACTTGTGCAAAATGCTCACCTTTTCGCTGCAAAAAGAGGTTAACAAAATCGGTTAACCCTGTGACTTTCAGTGTGAGAGGAAAAGGTCGAGGAACACCATCCTTCGAGAGTCAAACTGACTTTGCAAAGCACCACCGCCGCATCGTGTGCCTACTCCGACTAACTGCAGGATACGCAGACGTATGGTGACCCATGCCACGGCAAAACCAAAACAAGGGTAGAGACACCTTGACAAGGCGTTGAACCTGCCAGGTTTCACACCCTGGCCTCACCAGTAGGTAGTAACTCCTGTGAAACCGACCGTCTGGTCCGTAGCCTTTGGCTCAAGCTGTCTCGGCTCAAGATACGTGTCGACTCAACTCACAGCGAAGCTGGGTGGTAGGCCCACTGGCTAAAATTGGGGTGTTTTGATAAAAGTATCTAGCGGGAGGGGAGTTAGCGGGTGCGTCCGCGGTCCACTCTTGCTTTCGAGATTGCATCCGTAGGCTATCACTCGAAGTAGTGGTAGAAATTTTTCCATTGTGACTTTTAACTTGCGTGTGATTCTAGTTTGCCTACTTAGGCGATCTAGTTTTACCGCTCTTTTTACTGTTTGCATCCGTTGCTTTCTTTCCACAGTGTGTCTGAAGGATTCCCACTAAAAGTATCTAGCGGGAGGGGAGTTAGCGGGTGCGTCCGCGGTCCACTCTTGCTTTCGAGATTGCATCCGTAGGCTATCACTCGAAGTAGTGGTAGAAATTTTTCCATTGTGACTTTTAACTTGCGTGTGATACTAGTTTGCCTACTTAGGCGATCTAGTTTTACCGCTCCTTTTACATTTTGCATCCGTTGCACTCCTTCCACAGTGTGTCTTAAGGTTTCCCACTTGGGATTCCTTCTGATACCTGTCTTGCATCCGATTCCTCTCATAGTGTGTCAGGAGGTTACCCACTTGGGTCACCTTCTGATACCTTCTGCATCCTTACTGCATCCACAGTGTGTCTTAAGGTCTCCTACTTAGGGCACCTTCTGATACCTGTATTGCATCCGCCCTTCAGTGTGTCTTAAGGTCTCCTACTTAGGGCACCTTCAGATACCTGACTTGCATCCGACTTCCAGTGTGTCTTTAAGTTTCCTACTTAGGATACTTATCGGTACCTGCCTATTTCATTTCTACAGTGTGTCTTAAGGTTTCCTACTTAGGGAACCTTTCGATACCTGACTTGCATCCGGACCACCAGTTTTCTTAAGGTCTTCATAGAACATATCTGTATTTCATCAAATTAGTTAAAGTACCGACTTGGCTCATCGTTGTCACATCCGTTGTACCCAAATTAGTCATCATGTCACGACATTTTGACATTGGTAAAGTGGCTCAAAGAACTTATGACCTAATCTGCCAACATCTTACACCTGGTTCTTTTCCCTTTTCTACCAGTTATACTGGAAAAGAACAAGTATACCTTGTCACGCCTTATCCAAGCCAGGTTGAATTGAAGCAGACTCGTACTAATCTTAAAATTATCTCGATTGATCATTGCGAGCAACTGCTGAATTCAGGACACCAAGCAGCACATATATTTATTCTACACTATGTCCGACCAGGCATCGAGCGCAAGGCTCTTGATCTTATCCATAAAGATTCGGTTGCTGGTCAACCTATGAACCCTATGCAGGTCAGCATCGTTAATACTACCCATCACAATGCTAAACCCATTGAAGTCATTGCGCATATTACTTCGAGATACTCGACTAAAAAGGCCTACATCAGTCGAGTCCAGTACCTTTACACTGACCAGAGCAACACGGATGAGCTTAGTAGCAGCCAATTGGTATACGTTGTTTGTTTTCAGCAGACGCCTACCCCGAAAGGCTTAGCACAAGTCCTCGTCAAGTGGAATCCAAAGGCTTAGCACAAGTCATCGTCAAGTGGAATCCATGCAATGTTGAAGAAAAATGGTTGGCACACAAAGACTTGCTCACACAAGAAATCGTACAAGAAGTTAGTCACTATACTGGTATCATCGGTTACAACTTTCACAAATCCACCCCCTTCTTCACTCCTCTGAGCTCGCCAGACCGCAATAGTGTCACCTTTACCTTGCAGAATCAAGATCAGAATCTGCTCACAGCTACGATCAAAGCACTTGACGAACGAGCTCATGGCCTCATTTGCGTTGCAGCTAGCTCGTCACATTCAGAATTTCAACGTAAGATAGCTACCTTCGAACATCATGTTAGCTGCCTGGATTACTCCATAGCTGCTTTTCGTGGACATCGCCTTGCTGTCTTTCAGCTCTCGCCTCTGTCTGATAAGCAAATTCACGAGCTCGAAACAGAGTTGTGCAAGGCACATTTGCAGCATTACATCCTTAAGAAGAAGTTCCTCTTTGCCCCGTTGACTGGGCTTGAGGTTGAACAATTAAGGCTTGCCCTTCTTACTACCAACATACGCCTCCCTTTCGGCCCGGAGGAAGGGTCATTCAGTGTTGAGATCCTTCCGGACTCGCTCGATCCAACCAGTCATACGGCCACTTATCTAGTTAGTAGGCTAGGAGGCTTACAATGGGAGCCTCTCCAAATCAAAAACGACGGCCAAGTGTGCCGCATTGATGGAGGAGTCCATCCGGACATCTCTGAATACATACAGGTAACCTTGAAAGGCACGAACATCAGAGTCGAATGGGTAAACAATCCACATGGAGAATCGGTCCAGGTTTGTTGTTTTGATGTTCCTATCCCTCTGGCTATCACAGTCCCCTTCCAGTTCCATGGTAAAGATGGAGTGCAGAGATGGGTAGAATTTAAAATGCCCACGGCCATCTCACCACACAAACCCTCCGTCTTACAAGTTGATGAAGATGTCCTATCGCACTGGGCTAATACGAAGAATAGGCAAGAATTACATCATGCTCGACCAAGCAGCATCGCACCGCTCTCCACAGCAGAAGGAGCTCATTTGAGGTATTCGCATGTCCGCAATCTTGCCATTGATTCTCTCCATGCTGGTAAGCACCTCCAATGTTCCTTCATGGATGAAGTGTTCCCTTGGATTTTCGTTACGTCTTCCCCCTCGCCTGAACAGTTCCAAGAAGTTCTTCATCATTTTAAAGATACAAATGGCTTCCTATCCAATTACGGGTGGCTACAATC
>VSDK01026198.1:402648-429244 GCA_009767595.1 Symbiodinium kawagutii | reverse complement strand
TGGAAACTTCCGCCTCCGCCTCGTGCGGGAACTACTTGTAGTAATGATGAATGATGGTCAGGATTGGATCGTGATAGTTACTGATTGTTTAAGCCAAAAAATATTAGCTATTATTAAGCCATCAGTAACCATCATTAGCCATCAGCAACCATCATTCACCATCATTTCTCGCACCATTTCTCGTCCCAGCCCTCGCCCTCGGCATTTGCGGAGCGGCAAGAAGACCTAAGAAAGATGCTTCACAAGAAGCCAAACCTGTGCAATCCAACACGTGGATTCGTAGTGATGTGCTCCACGTTCTCCAGATGCGCCTCCGGAAGTCTGAACACCTGATTGATTTGATGGATCTCAAGATCCCCCAGCTGTGCCTGCAACCAGTTTTGAACTTGCAGGCGACTATGTCTGTTCCAAGAAATCTTCACGGTCATCGCCCAACACTGAAAACGATAGCAGGAGGGGCGAGCATGCGAGCTCTTCCATCCCGGATAAGCCAGCTTGATCAGTTGAGTCAACCAAGAAGAAAGGTTGCGTGTCACTCGTTGCATGTCAAATGGTTGAAGAGAATCAGCCCATTTCCATGTGTTGTTGGTCCCTGTAGAAACAATTCCGCGCCCACCCAGGTTAAGTTGAAGTGACCAAAGCAACTCGTACCAGGTCACCCATTCACTCGTAGCCATGGGATCCGAAGCAATTTGTTCCAACCATGTTAAGACACGCATCCATCCAGCAAAATGGAGATTCTTTGGGGCATGTCCATGAGCAACTTTCGCAACATGGCCTAGGTCCACTGCAACTGTGCAGTCCCTGGGGGCGGCAGCATCAGTAGCCCGGGGCAATTCCGGTTGCGCAATCGATTGTTTAGCAACATGAACCAAGAATGAGTGCCAGTGTTGTTTGACCTCATCTAAGAACTTCCACTCTGCAGCAACTGCATCACTCAATGCCACCACTGAATGCAGGTATGTAGAATACGTAGCATTAGCACAGGCATCCGCAAGCTCATTATGACGAAAGGCCCAAGCCTCCCACTCATCAGCTCCTGTCACATCTTGATGGGAAGCAACCTTGCAAACTGTAACCCTGTCCCCGATGGCAGCAACCTGGTCATGAACCAGAAACCAAAGGTCAGAGTCCGACGTCATGTGTGTAGGTGCCCATTCCTGTCGCAACAACGCTGTTGTACGAGCAAACACCTGTTGATTGTCAACCCAAATGCGACAAGGACGAGACGTTCGAGCCACAACACCCAGTGCACTCAACATGGAAGTAATTTCGGCACGAAGAACAGTCTGCCACAACCCTTGTACATACCCTCGTGCCAAAGGAAAACCTGTAGTGACATGCCAAGGTCCCGCAATGACCACCGACCATGCAGCTAGACGAGCACAAGGGAGTTGGGGGTGTCGTGCAGAACCATCGATGAACAAGTCCCAAACCTCAAGGTCTTGGCACACTGAAGGAATAGGCTCATATGTGGAGACATCATCTGGGATCTGAAGCAATGCCTTCCGAAAAGACGAAAGGGAGTTCGGCTCTGGGATCCACCCACGAAGAATGCATGCTGGGGCTTGCTGCACAAAGGACAACACTGCCGGGGGAATAGTCATGCGAGCACTTGCGAATGCCGGACATTCCAAATGCCTGTGCGAAAGCGAATCGGGGGCCTGGCAAAATTTACACTTATCTGACTCGACCACCTTGGCAGAATGGAGCTTGTCTGCAGCGCAAAAGGTACCTACTTGTAACACCCTCAACATGCCAGCTTCTTCCAAATTCCAGGCAGGACTGATGCGGCTGTGAGCAACATCGGCAGTCCCCAACCCTTCAAACTCATCACGTTCCAGCATCAACTAGCCAACCAGCCGACACCAAGATCGGTGAAGGCGAAAACGAAGTTCCTGGATAGCCACTCCCAAAATGTCAATCACCAATCCCTCATCATCCAAAAAGGTAGTCCCGTTGACCCACTGCCAGTTAAGTCGTTCCAACCGTGTCAGCAAAGTTCCACATGGACCTGGTTTGCGTTTGTTAGGAGCAAGCACCCCTGCATCTGCCATACGAAGGTGAATGGACTCATCACGTGCAAACTTACGAAATTGCATCACTGTGACAACCACTGCATAGCACTCCGGGTCATGCATACACTGACAGACCATAGATAACTGAATCATAGGATTGGGACCGGACTTAGGCTGGAAAATGGCCTCCACTGCTGGTGTGCGCATCTGCTTGTAGACTTCAGGGCTCATGTTCACTGTAGCCACCGCGTGCATGGCACTAGGCCATGCCTTCTGTCGCAGGACCTTCAACTTTTGTGCTCTAGGGGCGGGGCTACGTCGAAGCCTTTGCCACATCCATTGCATTCCCAAGCACCGTTCTTTGACTGTCAGACTGGATCTCTGGCCAGTATACTGTAAATGACCTCCAAGGTCACGAGCCTGACTCCGCAGTTCAACGTCTTCAGTTCGCAGTTGTCTCCTCTCATTTGCATCCGTTGACCAGAAAAAGGATTTCGGGGCATCCACTTCCATGTCAAACAAAGCAACGAAACGACTGATCAATTCCATACCTTCAATGACCTCTGAAGCCGTTGCTCCAAGTAACTCCAGATTGTCCACGTATGATATAAACCGGAGTCGAGGGAATCTCAAGTCAGTCCACGTGTGAAGGATCACCGCCATTATGGTCATAGAGCAAACCGATAACGGATCCCCCTCGGGGAAACCCGTACAGGAGCGAATGCCTTGGCTGGGCTGATTGGAAATGAAAAACCGTCTGCGAACTTGGGATGTGGCTCGCTCCCAGGCTGACACAAATGAGACTGGCAGTCCTAACTTCTTCACAGCACAAAAGATGGGCCTTCTCGGAATCATGTTAAAGGCTTTCACTAGATCGCCCACTGCACCTGAGAGAGCCTGGCCAGTGTAGTGGCTCTCCTCAATCATGGATTGAATGCCCCACCACACCTCAATGGAGCAGATCCCAGGGACATTCCCCTTGAGACCATCGGGGATCAACTTGGCTAAGTGGCGCAAGATGCTTTTTGATCTCAGTGTCCCCCACAATCGGTAGAGGATTGGCAGTATTGTGATCGGTCGATAGTGCTGAATGCGTTCAGCATGGGTAATCTTGGCAAGTGACCACACTCCACCTTCCAACAACTGAGCAGGCCACTCAGCTCCATCTTCGATTGCCTGAAACAAGTGCAAAAGCTCCATGTGAAAGCTGGGAGGCATGTTGAGTAGGTCAGCTCTGCTGACCGCATCTAAGCCCCGTGCTGCTTTATGCTTCTTATTACGCAGTGCACGCATCCAAGTAGACAAGGTCAACTCAGGCAGGGTCAAAGGTTGACATGGCAATGCTACCTGAATGAAGTTACACAAGACATCCCAGTGGGCTGGCTCTGCATCCTTGTGCCGATCCCACTTAGCTGCCCAGTGCGCTTCGAATGCTGCATGGATATCAGCAACTTTGCCAAGCTCCTTAGTTTGAACCACTGTCATTCCAGGGGACATGTCATGGTCTTGGGTCAACCACACTTTGTCCTCCAACTGATCAATGACCTCAAACTCCAAGCCACCAATCGAAACTGGCAAGGCAGTGTCGAACTGCGTGGCATCACTCAGGCGAAGAGTGTTTGGCTCTGGGACTTCCCTGATTTCACTGACCGTGTCAGCCAACAACACTTCCAATGGCGCATGAGGAGGTTGCTTCACATCACGAAAAACTTTGTTGGCATCTTGTGCGTATAGTTGCGCAACTTGGGTGCGCCGTGTGTCCTGGAGTTCACTCTCAAGAGCCCGAAAACAAACTTCAAATTGGGTCACCAAAGCATGGCACAGGTCAGGATTGGGTAGATCCTCACTCAACATCAACTGGGAATGCCGTTGATTCCACCAATCCACGAAAGTGGGACTGAAACCTGAAGCTCGTCGGATAGCTCGCCACAGGGAGAGCTTGTGTTCAAGGAAAACAGGGTCGCGACGAGTCTGGCAATTCATATTACGGAAGTTGATCAATCGTTTCAACTGCGAGAACCATCTGCAATGATGAGTCTTCCAGCCACCAAATTGGGGCACCGGGTCACCAGGTCGACTATTCTTAGGCGGGGAAGGCTTGGTTGAAAGCAGTCGTCGATCCATGATCTGCCCCCGTCCAGCCTGCATATCACTAAGTCCTGGCTTGTCATGTCTCTGTTGGAAATGGGTGACCTCTTGTTCAAACTGAGCAAAGATGGCAGCATATTGATCAGAAGGACTCATCTGCTTGTCAACTACCGGAAGAGTGCACTCTGCATGGAACTTCTCAACATCGATGGCACTGTAATCAATCGGCAGTGGCATGTGCCAATGATACACAGGGTCCATTGGCGATGGCAAATTGAAACTGCCATATAGTAGGTGATGATCCGGAAAAGGAGTGCTCTGGTTGACAACCCCCACCAACAACTTCTGAAGATCAGGACTCAAGTAGAGGTAATCTTTCCGAGATGTGCCTTTACAAGTGACTCCTGGTTGAACATGCCACCGTTCAAAAGCCACCTGCTGCAGCTCTTTCCACCCCAATGATTCCCACAGCTTGCACTCGGCCAACTTGCCTTCATGTTGGTTGAAATCCCCACCAATGAACTTCAAACCCTTCTTATCCGGTTCAACTTGGAGGGTCAGCTGTTGCAAAAGCTGCTCTGTGTGTTCACGCACCTGGGCAGTGTCACTGCCAGCAGCAAAACCGTATGCGACACCTCCATGAACCCACGGCTGACCAACCTGGAATCGGCTCGCGTGAATGCGAGCAGTACCATACAACTCAGGTGACCATCCTGCAACTTGATTGCGAGCAGGGAAGCTGCTCAGAAAACCCACACCCACATGTTTGCCACCAACACACCCCAACCCATTGGTCTTGTTCGGAGCTGGCGCACCCATGTGGAAACGAAAAGAGCTCTGCATCCCCTTGAGCTCCTGCCCAAAACGAAAAACACCAAGGTTCGTCAAATGAGATTCTGACACCCCATAAATCCCTGGTGATGGCAACTCAGTGCATTGCTTGGCTTTGTTAGCAATGCCTGTTGGGTTAATTATTCCAACTACCCATTGGTCCTGCGTGGATGCAGGTCCTAGATTACTTGCTTCACCTATGCGGGTGCAAAACACAAGCATGAGCAGTCGGAAAAGGCAACATGCAAACCGAGGCCACTTGATGCATGCACCTGGCTTCATGCCAGGGGCAGACTGGCGTCATTCATACCGACCTTTCTTGTTGTGCTCATTCAGCAAAGCCTCAATTGCCCCCATCTGCTCCTTCAACTGAGTTTGGATGGTGTTCTGCAACGCTGTCTGCTGATTGGCAATCTGCAGATGAACCTGGTCAACTGACGCCTGCAATTGTTGTGTCTGATTTTGGGTGCTTGCCTGAGCATGAGCAAGATCACGAAGCTGCGTTTCCAATGCTGCCACACGAGGTCCCAAATCAGGACCAGACATCGGATCATCTTCAAGCTTGGCCAAAAGCTTCTGCTCCAGCTTGGTCTCAATTTGTTGGACGTGGTGATCTGTCAGCTGCACTGCTGTGGTGGGCTTGTAACTAGGGAGATGGCTAGCAGCTTGCTTCCATGGATCAAACTCGCCATCGGTGGTTCCAAGGGGTTTCGCAGTCTTGGATGCTTCGATGCGAGGAACAGGAGTGGTACTCACCGGTGGGGCAGATTCACGTGTAATCATCACATCTCCATGTGACATGCTGTAAACGGTGGATGGAGGCTGTTGGTGTGAGCTTACCCTCCACATGAGTCCAGTGTGGTCCTGGCTACGATTGAACGGTTGCAAAACTTGGGCAGGCCAATTCCACTGACCAAACAGTTTCTGGAGAGCTGCTTTGGTAGTACCGAACGGAAAAGGTCCTACCAGGTACTGAATCTTGGCGCCTCCCCCCATGTAGGGCACATCTGGTCGAAAATGAGCATGAAGCCGGGGACCGTCAGTCAAAGGTACTCTCAACCCAAACCTCTGGTTCACTCTGATAATGCTGCTTGGTACTGGGGCCACATTGCGAGCAGCAGTGGCCTGTTCCAAGGTCATCTTTGCCAACCAGACTGTGTGAAAATTCACATCATCATGTTTGCGGCCGTCACATGTACGGGGTTCAACATAAACTCCGGCTCGACCCGAATGCTTGGACACTTCAGCAAACACTGGGGTGATCACCCGCATCATGCACACAAACATGGATGCCTGACCTGGTTTGGATTTGGTGAAGCCCAATGACACAAAATCCCGCGCCCACACATCCAGCAAGGCGTCGGATCCAGCAGCTTCGGAACCATGCCAGCTAGCACAGGTGCAATTTGCCACAGAACAGGATTGGAGTTCGGGATAATGAGACAAAATGTACTTGACCGGTTTGGCACATACATCGTCCCAAGTACCATTCACCTCATCTCGATAGACCAGCATCTTGATTGTCTGAGTCTCAATCTGTTCCACCTTGGGTCTCACCTCTGGCAAAGCACGGCGGATCTTACCTTCTCCCTTCTGGATCAAAATGGCCGTGAGCAAGATGGGCTCACCGGTCACACGACTCTGGGCCGGGAAACGCAACTGCTCACCCTGTTCAGCAATGGAAGAGCTAAAGGGAGCCATGATCAAGAATGCAAGACCCTGTTGCGACATGTTTGGCTGATTCATGTATGGATGAAAGTCTCCCTCCGTGGTGAGGACAACCCCTTGGCTCCCTGCCTGCAACTGGCCGAGTAGTAGCCCGTGGAACCGCCGTCTGAGAGGTTCTTTTCTTTGTGCGTGCCTGGCGACCTTCACCAACCTTGGATTTCACCATCATTTCGAACTCATCTCTTGCATGATCAACCGAAGTTCTGGTTGCTGAGCACTGGCCAACTGTTTGAGCATCAACCATGGTTTCTGAGCTTTCATTGCATCAGTGACTGCATTTTGACCCAACTTGGAAATCACCATCTTGGCTCGTTCCGCAACACGGGACAGAAAGACCCCATGTTCCTTCAGGATTGCACAGACAGCCGTCTCCAGTTCAGATTGTCCTCCAAGCACCAATGGATGAACCACAACTTGATTTTGGTACTGGGTGCGCCATGCACTGTATCGGAACCAAGCAGCCAATTCAGCATCCACAGGTTGCCGTAGCGCTCCCAAAATGGAGCCCCTGATCTGTTCCAGAGGTTTGTGAACCATTTGTGCTATCAGCCAAGCAACGGTAATGAAGCCACAGTCACAAGGGAATTGGGAGTCCCGCAAACTTACATCGGCAGTCACTTCAACACCCAAACCTGTCAGCACGGTGGCACCTTCAGCAGATGATCTGGTGCCTGTGTGGTCCCACACAATCGGGTGCCAGTGTTGATCAATCACAATAGCTGAGATTACCCCAACGTCCGAAATCCCCTGTTTACCTTGCATGTGCCAGCCATTCACCTGGACATTGGCATCAACAACGGTCTGAACCACACATGGAGTGAAGAACCGACACTTCGCAAAATCGGCAACCATGCGTAAGTAATGTTCCATCTCATCAACTGCAACTGGTGCACCCTGCAAGGCCATGGACACATGTCGAGGAAGGCATGCGAGAGCATTGGCACGGGCCACCAAATCTGCATCATGAAACTCAACCGGCACATCACCTTTGATCAACATGGGTACTTTGCAAAGCAGCGTGTCTGCATCAACCACATCTCCCATCAACGTGCGAAAGGAACATTCTTGGCCACTTGCTTGCATCTCGGCTTCAATGAGTTGACGTACCGAAGCCTCATCCCCATACCTGACAACATGGAACTTGGCAGTTGAGCTATCCAAAATGACTACCTCATTGGCTGAGGACACGGTGGGCTGGAGAATGGCCCTCAAATGGTGTGGACTTGAAGCTGGCATGGCAACATCTTCACTTGATGGAACAGCTGCATCCTGAGGCACTGTGGGTGATGGGCTAGCATTGGTTCCAAATGCATGCAAAGCACCGGTTGTTGGTTCAAACAATGAGGGTTCAACTGGGGCGGGGCCAGTGGCAGCGGGCACCGTACCAGCTGGCGTTGCATGAGCATCCTCACTGGCGGGCACCAATGAGGGAACATCCGTTCTCACAGCACCATCATCCTCCTGGGGCTCATGGGGGGACACCTCCTCTCCTTCCTGAGGGGCAAGGGAGGGGCCAGGTGCGGTGGGCAACGCAACACCTGGCATGGCCTGAGCATCCACCGGACCGGGCAGTCCAGTGGGAAACTGTTCCACATTGTTCACTGCTTGCAGCACATCCATGTCTGAGGCATCATGGTCATGCCCCATCAATTGTTGCATCAACCCTTCTTGAAACAGCTGCATGGGAACCGTAGGAAAGGCTTTGTAGTAAGTGTCGCGAACCTTGAACAATTCAGCACACAAGTTTCCCAGGATCACTTTGGGGTCAACCACAGGTAGCATAGTCAATCGGCTTTCACACAAATGAGCACGAATGTGAGCAAACACCCATGCAGCCTGAAGTGGAGAGGCAATTTGCCCCAACCCTGCCATAATCAACCTCTGATTGTCTGCAAAATCGGTTTCATTGGGCATAGGCATCCCTTGAAGAAGTGCCATCTCACGTGGTGAAATATGCCGGACACCCCCTGTGCGTACCACCACCAACGCTCCAAACAATCCTGACTGCTGCAATCGATGATGCGACAAGGCTGGTCTGCAACCACACGCACAATCAACTACTTGGTTTCCCCACGAATGCAATCCAGTGTTCATCGGGCTGTTAGGATCAACAATCTGAGAGACCATACCCTTGCCGTAAGCATTGAATGCTTTGACTTCCGCTGGTGTGAGCATCAACTGGTCAAGTTCGGCAGGAGACAACTCCAAAAAGGCAGGAATCAAATGATGAATGTTGGGCATAGGATTCACTCGTGGCATGGGAGGAATGCAGATTCGGCCAAATTCACCCTTGCTGAGAACCGTCCACCAACGCCTGCGCTTAGCAGGCCATGTGTCAGCAAGCTCTAGGAGAGCCTCACCTCGTTCCATCTTTGTTTGCTGCATGTGGTAGAGCAAACTCTTCTGCACAAACCTGGAATTGGCAGCATTCGGCACACATTCCAAGACCACCAGGTCTTTCTGTAACAGCCAGCTAGCAAACAGCCCAAAAGGTAGAGTGCTCGATCTCGAGTCTTCCCCTTCCCGTTGATCTCCCAACATGCTAAACGGTTGACATGAGAATCCCATGGACAAAGTTCCAGTGGTGGGCGCCGCGTGATGCATGGAAATCACAGTTTGTAGGGAACAGATGTCACCTTGGATGACAGGAATCGAAGATCGCTTGGATTGATATCGGCAAAATTCAGCTTGGAGTTCATTCTGCACTTTTGTTGCCCATCCAGCGAAATGAGCACCACTGGCGATGCCCCCAATCCCTGCACATGTCTCCGTCATGGTGAAAAGATCCTCCAGCTTCTTCTGCTGATGACACAAAACTGCCGCTTCATCATCGATTTCCAGAATTGGCAACCGATAAAAACCTACCTTCGCATTGATGATGGACACCGTGGTAGTACCCTCTGGAACCGGACATTTCAAACGAAAGGCCTGACCAGTAATCAATCCTGTGCAGACATGTCCATGTCGATGATTGTCATCCCGAAACTGAATGCGTGCCACCAAAGTCGATCGAGAACCATGCTGGAGTGACATGAGGCTCTCTTCATAGCGAGGCAATCCAGAGAATGGGCCCTCCAGATGCAGTTTAATAAATCCCACCATGGCACAGCAACCAACGATCAACCAACGGACTACCCACCCAGGGCTCAGCGCGGACTGGTTTCCCAGACTGGGAGGGGCCTGGGCCAAAACCTATCATTCACCATCATTAACCATTGAGCGAAGCCATGATTGAACATAATTGAGCATCATTGATCATCAAGCTAAACAATCTCGAATGGTTTGTGGCGGATCCATGTTGGGTTTTTCATGTCCACAACGTTGCTCAAAGCCCCACCGGTCAGCGGTCCCGGTGCTCCAACGTTGGGGCTCCCAACCCCCCCTTGCTGTCCTGCGCCCCTACATGGCTCAGCAAAATGACCTGCTGACATGGCTGCTCCACCTGGAAATAAACGGTGAATGATTAAAATATGCAGATTTCTCAAAATTGGGAACCCCAAAAATAGATGGTTTATGAGTGTAAATGGTTGATATTGGATGAGGGGGTACCCCTATTTTGATAAACAACCTGGTTGAGAAGCCATGATGAATAGTAAATCAATGCTTAATATGCTTAATCAACACTCAACCGTTGGTAGGCAAAGATCTAATTCGTGGTTGGTCAATGGTTAATTGATTGTCAAAGCTCGTTGACTCATTAATGGTAAATAATGATGAATACTGATTGATGATGGCAATATTATCGAATAATGGTGACACATGGTAGGCAATCATAATTTACCATACCTCAATGATGATTGAGAATCACCAATAGACGGTTAATTGATGGTCAAAAATGGTTATGGATGAAGAATCACCAGTGATGAGTGAAAGGTCAGTAAGGCTTAGTGATGGTTACTGATGGTACATTGCCGCTTGATAGTCAAGAATGGTTGAGAACGGCTGATGCTGGTTGATTAAATGATCTGTCAACCATAAATAATCCATTGTCCATGAACACCAAAACTCACCACGCACTGGCCAATCATCAATAATATCACCCAGTCATAGTCACCCATGAAAGAGAATTCACCATCAATCCATGAATTTACATGCGACACGTGACAAACTCTCAAGTATGCCCAACCCTGATCTACCAAGCTGTAACAGTGAGACAACAATCTCGACAAGAGCCAAGTTGATCTGTACACCGCCCTCGGTTCGAAAAAATGCTTTAGGAACATGAAATGCGCTGTGCCTAAACAGGGCTGGGCTCGAGGCAAAATAATCTACCCACCATGGACTTCCCTGACCGTAAAATGATCATACCCATCCACTCAGCTAACCATCATTAAACCCATCCAGTCAGCCTGGCTCTGCCATCCAACCATCCAACCATCCATCCATGCATTATTCAACCATCATTCAAATGGTACAACCTATGAAATCTATTAAACCAAGGGGTTCAGGTGAAGCACCAACCATCAAAATCTCATACATTCATCTCACCAGTCCATTAACCTGATTGAACCATCACAAATCCACCACATCACCGAAAGCAACCCCCAGCCCCGCCCCAGCCCAGCCGTTTCGCCTTCCTCAGCTCCTCGGCACCGGTGAGCACCTGCCGCAGCGCCAACTTGGCTGCCTCCAGCGCTGCCTCCGAGGCCTCCAGGGGCTGGGGATCTCTGGCCACGGCCACGACACGGCGCGCGGCCGCGCCTCCGAAGGCTCCGGGCAGATCACAGCGGCCTCGCGACGCTTCGACGAAAGCCATCAGCTTTTTGGGGCTCGCGACTCATTGTCACAAGTAATGTAAACATATGTAATTCAAATTTTGCTTAGTATTTTAAGCAAATAACGGTGATAATGGTGATAATGGTTAATATTGGCTTAATGGTGAGACTAATGTGATAATGTTGTAATCATGGTTACTGCTTTTGATGGTAATGGTTTTATCTTTTAGATTCTCATAGTTTGGTTTAACAATGATTAGTAAATGTATAGTAATGGTTCATGAAATTGATAATAGTTTAACACTGGTCTAATGATTCATAGTTTCATCATGGTCTAATGATCGTCATATTCCAATCATGGTCTAATAATGGTAATGGTTGAATCAATGATAGTAATCTTCAATGATACTAATCTGAAACTATATATATGAAACTACGGTTTAACTCACGAGTGAATAATGATCAGGAATGTTTCGTGAGGGTATGGCATAGAGTAAAACCATTGAATTGCTTTAGTAGTAATGGTTGCTGAGTTTAATCTTAAGAACAAATCAGGTTTATGATGATGGTTCATGAATAATGGCCTAACATTGGTCAACTAATAGTAATAGTGGTAATAACGGCTCATGAATGGCCAAGAGAGCAACATGAGAGTTATGATGATTAATGATAAGGTGTGGTGGCTGAATAATGGTCTCATACTCGTTAGATAATTGTTAATAATACTGATTTTAAAATGGTTACTAATAGCTCGGTGTAATAATGGTTACCGTCATTGGGGCGATAATCAAAAAGTATGGTTTTAGAATTTGTGAATGGTACAGTTCATGCATCGCTCATAATGTATGAAATCTGCTGATCTAACAAATATCACAAAACAATGATGAATGTTAAATATCAATATACATATGTATGTGCATTATTTGTTGTGACATGTAATTTCATGATACATAAATGTCTTATGGTCTATACACATGTTCTATTGATGTAGGTTTTGTGATGGAAATACACATTTGTTTACAGGGTATATGTTGTATGGTTTGAATGCTTGTAGATTGAATTTGATGGATAGAAAACAGGTAGTCAATAGAAATCCCGACATGACATGCAAGTTTGATTAGATTAAGAAAATCAGTTTTCATATTGGGCTATGACACAATTTCAATGTACCAATGAATATCGTAAATAGTGCAAAAAAACGTCATCAACACTTCAGTCAGTACCGAACAATGGACATATGTATGTATGTATGTATGTATGTATGTATGTATGTATGTATGTATGTATGTATGTATAAATATAAATGACTACATGTACATACACGTATGTGCTGATATGTCTATAACAATAGGGCTCACCTCCCGCATGATTTACCAAATCAACATGGACGACACTCAGGTACGTCATATATATATATACATATATGTATATGTATGCACATGTATATACATGTATGTATAAGTATGTTTACATGTACATACCTATACGTGCAACAAAATAGCAAACCATGGCAAAACACTTGTGGCATGGTAAAGATGTGTGTGGTGTGTATGTGTGTGTGTTTAGCAACTGATATCAATATGGTGGTAGGACAATATCAGTTTGAAAAAATGACAATGTTACTCATATGCAGCGAAAAAAATGATGTGTAATAACAAGATAAGAACAATACTGTATCTATGTAAATGAAAATATGAAATATGAATACTTATTTTGAATGTGTAATACTATTTCTATATCACCCACGAATAGATATTATTGAGTACGTGATATAGAAATATGTATACGTATGTATACATACATATATATATAAATATCACCTACATCTTTGAGTATGCACATGGAACGTACATCTTGCCATCGGCCTCCGATCATTGAACCGCTCCCGGTCCGCTCACCGTGCAGTCTTTCAAGGCTTCGTCCAGCTCCTCGAACTTCATCCTACGCATCCACGTTGGGGGATGGCGAGCTACATGGGTTCTATAGCCATGGTGGTTGTAATGATCATAGCTTCACCATGCTTGGTTAATCACGTGGGTTTGCTTAATCATGCTTCACAATGTGGTTATAATGGTCAATAATGATCATTACATATCATTACTTTACTGGTTTGTCCTTGTGGCCATGGTCCTACAAAGCGTCTAAGTTTATAAATAGAAAAACCACCAGTGACTTGGGGGCCATTTTTGGACAAACCCACATGTGAACTAACAACTGAGGGTATCTAAGGCTGCCTTATGAGAGTCTCTTGTGAAGCCCAACTTGCCAGAAACAACTCCACAGTGGTGGCCTGAGTTCGAACTCTTCTCCCGAACAGTAGCGGAACAGGGGTGCTTGGTGGAGTAAGCTATTTTTTCAATAACTAATTTGTTGCCTGGTAGCTTCTTAGCTTCCCTTGTAACAGCTTGTAAAAGGATATAGGAATACCATAGAATTCCCGTGACCCCTGGTAGGATGGAGAAAGCGGTTTCAAAGCACCACGGCTCCCACTGCCCACCGTGTGCCCCGTGCCCACCGTGCCAACCCGCTTTTCGAACCAAGACAGTGACCTCTTGCCACTTGCCGCGCAGTCAGCAGATGTTCTGCTGGAATTCGACTTGGCAACACGTCTCCCGGATTCTGATCCCTTACGAAAAATGCGATAAGAAACTATTCGTGAATGTGTATCACTTTGCTCCAGAAACATAATGGAATCATTCAAGACCCGATGGTCAGGCTCTTCCCGAAGTCTCGTGAGGGGTTCATTAGTCTGCAGCTTACGATAGCACATCCGTAGGAATCGTTGTCAATTGCTATCGGTCATCATGAGTAGCGAAGAACGGTTCTCAAAGATTGCTGACTATGATGACGTACGTACAATCACCTAGCACGAGATTTCTTTGTTATGTTTCATTTCTTCAACACTTCGACTGGACTTGCAAAGGTTGCAACCAGCGGACATGGCTGCTGTAGCCATTGGGATTCACTTTATTGACAGGTTTTGTCCAAAAAAATTGGCTATCTGATTGCCAAAACAAAAAACATTGCTCCCAATCAGTAGATCAATACTTTATCCATCAATACGAGAGAAGATGATGAGCTTGCGGTGGAAACAGGGGTTGGAACCCCAGTGAAGCCCGGTATAGCTTCCCACAGCCAGGCTTGGTCCAATGTTACCCGGAGCTATACGAAGTTGTATGTTTTTGTGTCCAGGCATCACTGGGGAGAGTGAAATATCAACACATCACTACCTGGTTGGTGGTTTCAACCCCTTTGAAATAAAAGTTGACCCACCAACTTTTCCTAAATATTGGAGAAAATAAACAATGTTAGACTCGCCGACCAGCTAACTACAGAAAACTGTCACTCAAAGTTCAAGCTCCGGCGATTTGTCGCCCTCCCTCCTACTCTACAACTCGTTAGTGGTTTTGATCGCCAACTCAGGTGAACGCTCTGGACAACGGCGGAATGCCATCTGGGATGGGTGAACACATGTGAACACCTTATGAGAATTTGGCTTTGGAATTGTGAGTCTATCCTGGGTTCGACCTCTCTTCCACCGTCGGAAATCCTTCGTGAATCCCTTGCCGGAAATCCTTGATTGGTTCTTCAATCTTCCCATCAAACTGTCACAACATTTCCTATTCCAGGTATATACTTAAATCCTGGTTGGTGTTTCAACCCCTGTGAAAAATATCACTGTAGTTGACCAACCAATCATTTGTAACCACCAACCAGAACCTCTCTGTTTCCCATGATCAACTCAGGAGTTTATTTAGCGCGGCGAGCTAATCGCTTGACGCCTCTTAGCCCCAATAAAGGTTCTTCTTTGGCAACGACAAAATCCTACACTACAAAGAATCAGTTGCAAAACAGTCGGCCAAATTGTGGCTTCAACAACAACTTCAGTTGTGAATTCAAAAACTTTTTTTGCAGCAGTGGTTCTTCTATCACGCTTAATTCATGCTTAATGCATAATGGTTACTAACCAAAAGTCACGGGGAATATATAATGGTTTCATACTCAATGGTCACACCAGAGCCGCCTGGTTCCCCAAAGTGAAGTGAACAAGCTAACCTTCGTGGCGCGTCACTTCATCAACGTTCAAACTTTCAAGTTCTGAGCAAAAAAAACACGCCGCTCTTTAGGATGTGATGGTGTGAACTGAACCGTCCAGGAAATTAGAGTTATCATATGGCTATTGGACCTTGTTCAGAATCACCAACAAATTTATCCTATACAGACATGTATATAGTAGCAAAAATCATGCGGTTAAACCATCCATGACAAAAAATGGCCTGGTACCCCCTCAATCGCAAGTTTCCCTCGTAAAATCTTTATCGGCATACGATTGCTGGAAATTAATGACTTCCGAACTCAACAAACATCAATGTCACTAATAATATTCAGTATATATACTTGACGGTCGGGAAGCATGTTCAGCAGTAGCATAAATTATCAATATCAACGTACATAGTTGGACGATACTAAAAAATATGGCTAATTGTTTTCGGGACTATCATAGCTACGGACTCCATGATTCAACAAACTGACAAAATTCAACAAACCAACCAACCAACCAACCAAACAACAGCTGCTGGTGAACCTACAAGTAGATCTGTTAGATCAACACATGCACTGTGTGACATGCCGACATACCAGCCGTAGGGTCAACTGGAACCAAAACCACCAGCGAGCTTGAACTGCACATCTCAACCTGGCCTCCTGGCGTTCTTTCAACAGCCAGGCTTCGAGCTTGGTCACGCCCAAGTCATGACGCAGTCTGTAAAACAGCTGATACGCAAGATTAGAACTGAGCTGAAACATCAAATAAGCTGGAAATGGATTATGCAGGGTGCTTGCGGTAAGTCACCCCTGTCCGTGTAAAGTCACCCCTCCCGCATGGGCACCCCACATTAGTAGAAAGTCACCCCATTCGTAAAAAGTCATCCCTAAATCATAAAATCCAAATGGGCATTCTTGACTTGATGTTGTTCCAAGACTCACTTCCACATGGACACACTGCAAAAGGAGGACGCAATTTTACGAGGAAGGACGACTTGACCCAAGTACCTAGTAGCTGCTACTATCGCCACAAGAACAGGGCAGTAGAGATTCTAAATTAGACAGTTTGATTATATAAATCATATTGAATCTCTATTCCCCGAGAACGCTTCTCACAGGGAACACAACAACGAAAAGTCCCCGCCATTGTGCCACGATCTACATACCAAGATGTGGGTTTCTCCAGCTGGCTACCTTTGATTACCTGAGAGTGCGAGTGTATATTGATTAACTACTGATGATGGGTGTCATCCTTGCCGTCACGATATCCGCCGACCCCGGGCGATGTAAGGGGGAGCGCGTTAGGGAATAAAAGGAATCAGCAAGAACACCCAGCAGCAACCATTGCATCACAGCAGCACTAGAAATCAAAATCATAAAAATCTATTTCATTCATCTCTGCTTCATTCATCTCATTCATTCATTTTCATCTTTGTTTCATTCATCTCATTCATCCCATTCGTTCATGTCATAGATTTGGTAGTGCAGGTGATCTATAGCAGCAGCAACAACAGCAGCAGCACCTGCAGTAGCAGCAGCAGCAATGAGCAGTAGAAGGCTACAAGAGTGGCAATAGCAGCGCGTCGCAGAAGCAATGGCTATAGGAGCGGCAACAGCAGCACCAACAGCAGCAGCAGTAGCAGGAGCAAGAAATGCAGCAGCACTAGCACTCACAAAGATTTAGCCGCATTCATAGGCTTTCAGACGCGGCGTTAAGCACCCAAACGCCGAGTTGTAGGTCTGAAAAATGGACATTTTCGGCCTCCGAAGCCGCGCGCGCGAGAGCACCCAGCAGTCAGCAGTAACAAGACCAAGCCAGCAAGTAAGCAAACAAGCATTGCATCACCTGCAGTAGCAGCAGCAGCAGCAGCAGTAGGAGGAGCAACAAATGTAAAAATTTAGCCCCTCCGGAGCCACGCGCGCAAAAACGCCCAGCGGCAACAAGACCAAGTCAGCAAATAAGGAAGCAAACATTGCATCACAGCAGCACTAGAATTCACCAAGAATTTGTTTCAGTCATCTCTGCTTCATTCATCGCAGTCATTCCGTAGGCTGTCAGACGCGGCGTCAAGCACCCAAACGCCCGAGTGGTAGGTCTTAAAAATGGACGTTTTCGGCTCGAAATTGGACTGCGCTTAGCCCTTCCGGAGCCACGCGCGCAAGAGCGCCGAGCAGCAATAGGACAGAACCAGCACGTAAGCAAGCAAGCATTGCATCTTTGGCAGTAGCAGCACCAACAACAGCAGTAGCAGGAGCAACAATGTAGCAGCAATGGAAGTCACGAAGAATTTGCTTCATTCATCTCATTCATTTCATAGGCTCTCAGACGCAGCAGCAACAGAAGCAGCAGTAGGAGCAACAAACAACGAGCAGTAGAAGTCTACAGGAGCGGCAATAGCAGGACGTCGCTGAATCAGTACCTCTAGGAGCGGCAAGAGCAGCAGCAGTAGTAGGAGCAACAAACGTAGCAGCTTAGCTTAGCCCCTCCGGAGGCGCAAAAGCACCCAGCAGTCAGCAGTAACAAGACCAAGCCAGCAAGTAAGCAAGCAAGCCACCTGCAGTAGCAGCGGCAACAGCAGCAGTAGTAGGAGCAACAAATGTAAAAATTTAGCCCCTCCGGAGCCACGCGCGCAAAAACGCCCAGCGGCAACAAGACCAAGTCAGCAAATAAGGAAGCAAACATTGCATCACAGCAGCACTAGAATTCACCAAGAATTTGTTTCAGTCATCTCTGCTTCATTCATCGCAGTCATTCCGTAGGCTGTCAGACGCGGCGTCAAGCACCCAAACGCCCGAGTGGTAGGTCTTAAAAATGGACGTTTTCGGCTCGAAATTGGACTGCGCTTAGCCGCTCCGGAGCCAGGCGCACAAGAACAAGTCAGCAAATGAGGAAGCAAGTCTTGCATTACAGCAGCAAAAGAACTAAAAAAATTGCTCCAGTCATCTATGCTTCATTCATCCAGGAGGATTCAAGAATCTTGGAAGATGTCTTGGAAAAGCCGTTGGCTTGAGCGGTGAAAGAACATCAAGGGAAAACTGCCGGGAAGATTCAAGAATCTGGGAAGATGTCTTGGAAAAGCCGTTGGCTTGAGCGGTGAAAGAACATCAAGGGAAAACTGCCGGGAAGATTCAAGAATCTGGGAAGATGTCTTGGAAAAGCCGTTGGCTTGAGCGGTGAAAGAACATCAAGGGAAAACTGCCGGGAAGATTCAAGAATCTGGGAAGATGCCTTGGAAAAGCCATCGGCCGGGTAGATTCAATTGTCTTGGAAGATGTCTTGGAAAAGACATTGGCTTGAAAACCGCCGGGAAGATTCAAGAATCTTGGAAGATGTCTTGGACAACCCATTGGCTTGAGTATTGAAAGAACATTAAGGGAAAACAGCCGGGAAGATTCAAGAATCTTGGAAGATGTCTTGGAAAAGCCATTGGCTTGAGTGTTGGAGGAACTATAGGAGAAAACCGTCGGGAAGATTCAAGAATCTTGGAAGATGTCTTGGAAAAGCCATTGGCTTGAGTGTTGGAGGAACAAAAGGAGAAAACCGCCGGGAAGACTCAAGAATCTTGAAGGATGTCTTAGACAAGCCATTGGCTTGAGTGTTGAAAAAGCATTACGGGAAAACAGCCGGGAAGATTCAAGAATCTTGGAAGATGTCTTGGAAAAGCCATTGGCTTGAGTGTTGGAGGAACAATAGGAGAGAACCGCCGGGAAGATTCAAGAATCTTGGAAGAAGTCTTGGACAAGCCATTGGCTTGAGTGTTGACAAAGCATTACGGGAAAACCGCCGGGACCAAGAATCTGGGAAGATGTCGCGGAAAACCAAGGAGCTTGAGTGTTGAAAGAACATTAGGAGAAAACCGCCGGGAAGATTCAAGGACCTTGGAAGATGTCTTGGAAAAGCCGTTGGCTTGAGCGGTGAAAGAACATCAAGGGAGAACCGCCGGGAAGATTCAAGAATCTGTGAAGATGTCTTGGCAAAGCCATTCGACTGAGTGTTGAAAGAACATTAGGAGAAAACCACCAAGAAGATTCAAGGATCTTAGAAGATGTCTTGGAAAAGCAATTGGCTTGAGTAATGAAAGAACATTGGGAGAAAACCGCCGGGAAGATTCCAGAATCCTGGAAAATGTCTTGGACAACCCATTGGCTTGAGTGTTGAAAGAACAGTAGGAGAAAACTGCCGGGAGGAAGATTCAAGAATCTTGGAAGATGTCTTGGAAAAGTCATCGGCTTGAGTGTTGGAGGAACAATAGGAGAAAACCGCCCGGAAGATTCAAGAATCTTGGAAGATGTCTTGGAAAAGTCATCGGCTTGAGTGTTGGAGGAACAATAGGAGAAAACCGCCCGGAAGATTCAAGAATCTTGGAAGATGTCTTGGAAAAGTCATCGGCTTGAGTGTTGGAGGAACAATAGGAGAAAACCGCCCGGAAGATTCAAGAATCTTGGAAGATGGCTTGGAAAAGCCATTGGCTTGAGTGTTGCAAGAACATTAGGAGAAAACTGCCTGGAAGGTTCAAGAATCTTGGAAGATGTCTTGGAAAAGTCATTGGCTTGCGTGTTGAAAGAACATTAAGGGGAAACCGCCGGGATCAAGAATCTGGGAAGATGTCTCGGAAAAGCCATTGGCTTGAATGTTGAAAACGCCTCAGGAGAAAACCGCCGGGAAGTTTCAAGAATTTTGGAAGATGTCTTGGAAAAGCCATTGGCCTGAGTGCTGAAAGAACATTAGGAGAAAATTGCCAGGAAGATTCAAGAATCTTGGAAGATGTCTTGGAAAAGCCCTTGGATTGAATGCTGAAAAAACTTAAGGGAAAACCGCCGGCCAGATTCAAGAATCTTGGAAGATGTCTTGGACAAGCCATTGGCTTGAGGGGTGAAAGAACATTAGGCGAAAACGGCCGGGACGATTCAAGAATCTGGGAAGATGTCTTGGAAAAGTCATTGGCTTGAGTGTTGACAAAAACATTAGGAGAAAATCGCCGGGAAGATTCAAGAATCTTGGATGATGTCTTGGATAAGCTAATTGGCTTGAGTGTTGAAAAAACATTAAGAGAAAACCGCCGGGAAAGTTCAAGAATCTTGGAAGATGTCTTGGAAAAGCCATTGGCTTGAGTGGTGAAAGAACATTAAGGGAAAACTGCCGGGAAGATTCAAGAATCTTGGAAGATGTCTTGGAAAAGCTGAAAAAACATCAGGAGAAAACCGCCGGCCAGATTCAAGAATCTTGGAAGATGTCTTGGAAAAGCCAGCGGCTTGAATCCTGAAAGAACCTTTGGAGAAAACCGCCGGGAAGATTCAAGAATCTTGGAAGATGTCTTGGAAAAGCCAGCGGCTTGAATCCTGAAAGAACCTTTGGAGAAAACCGCCGGGAAGATTCAAGAATCTTGGAAGATGTCTTGGAAAAGCCAGCGGCTTGAATCCTGAAAGAACCTTTGGAGAAAACCGCCGGGAAGATTCAAGAATCTTGGAAGATGTCTTGGAAAAGCCAGCGGCTTGAATCCTGAAAGAACCTTTGGAGAAAACCGCCGGGAAGATTCAAGAATCTTGGAAGATGTCTTGGAAAAGCCAGCGGCTTGAATCCTGAAAGAACCTTTGGAGAAAACCGCCGGGAAGATTCAAGAATCTTGGAAGATGTCTTGGAAAAGCCAGCGGCTTGAATCCTGAAAGAACCTTTGGAGAAAACCGCCGGGAAGATTCAAGAATCTTGGAAGATGTCTTGGAAAAGCCAGCGGCTTGAATCCTGAAAGAACCTTTGGAGAAAACCGCCGGGAAGATTCAAGAATCTTGGAAGATGTCTTGGAAAAGCCAGCGGCTTGAATCCTGAAAGAACCTTTGGAGAAAACCGCCGGGAAGATTCAAGAATCTTGGAAGATGTCTTGGAAAAGCCAGCGGCTTGAATCCTGAAAGAACCTTTGGAGAAAACCGCCGGGAAGATTCAAGAATCTTGGGAGATGTCTTCGAAAAGCCATTGGCTTGGGTGCTGAAAGAACATTAAGGGAGAACACCGCTGGGAGGATTCAAGAATCTTGGAAAATGTCCTGGGAAAGCCCTTGGCTTGAATGCTGAAAAAACTTCAGGGAAAACCGCTGGGAAGATTCAAGAATCTTGGAAGATGCTGTGGAAAAGCCATTGCCTTGAGTGTTGAAAGAACATTAGGGGAAAACCGTCGGGGAGATTCCAGAATCTTGGAAGATGTCTTGGACAACCCATTGGCTTGAGTGTTGAAAGAACAGTAGGAGAAAACTGCCGGGAGGAAGATTCAAGAATTTTGGAAGATGTCTTGGAAAAGCCGTTGGCTTGAATGCTGAAAGAACATTAGGAGAAAACCGCCGGGAAGATTCAAGAATCTCGGTAGGGCTGGACATCTTGAGGCCATCATGAAGCATCTTGATGGGTAGCGATCTGCAGGGTTGGACATCCTAGGCCATCATGGGGCATCTTGATGGGTAGGGATCGGGAGGGTTGGACAATCATGAAGCATTTTGATGGGTAGGGATCGGTAGGGCTGGACATCTTCAGGCCATCATGAAGTATCGGAATGGGTAGGGATCTTCAGGTTTACTACGTCGGACGTCTCCAGGTTTTTGAATTATAGGGGTTCAGGGTTTAGGGTTTACGGCGCTCGCTTGCGTGGCAGCTGTCAATCCAGCATCTTTGGCATTGCGCCCTTTGATCTGGCGCCAATCTTCTTTACCCACCCCTCTCCTGGTAGGAGGCAAGCCACCCAATTTTCCACCTTTTAGGGTTTATGGCAAGCCCATAAATTCCCACCACAAGCATGAATGTCCGTTGCAGGTACGCAGCCCCCCTCCATGGCGCAGGGCTGTGGGTTTGACCATGGTGTGGGGCTTTGGTTTTGGGCTACTGTGTGAGGCTTTACTGTGTGGGGCTTAGTGCGTCGGGATTTCGGGGGGTGGGTTTAAAGTATTGCCCTTCAGAGGACATATCCATGTACATTGATTCTCCTGCGCGAGCACATGTGGATGATTGGCATGGCAATACTGCCATCCATTGGGGCTCAGCCCTGTTCGCTAAACCGCTAGGGGCCGAGCATTCTCCATAGGCATAATGTTTTTATCAGTTTTGGGATCATCACAGTCGGATGTCTTCAGGGCGCTGGCCACCCACGCCGGTCTGGGTGGGAATTTTGGGTGAAGGCATACAACAGCGCCACGGCTGCCTCCCCCTGACCACCCAATCGCAATTTTCACGGGTTAGGGTGTTCTACCCCCCATCCCCCTATCAAGGGGGTCGCTTATTTTCTCCTCTCCCCCGCAACATCCCCCCACTGTACGAAATAAGGCCCGGCATACGTTCACTGTGGTAGCGCCGTGGAAAAGAACATCACCAAGGCCAGGGAAGAAGAACATAGTGTTACTAAAAAACTGAAAGACACTTGAAATAATCAAAATAATTGCGCCACTAATATTAAAATGAGACATGATGCTAGCATTGATTGTCATGGAAATATTCCTGACGCCAAGAGTCGTAATAAATAAACACTAGATTATAGAGCCAAAGCACTGACAATATCATTCGATTTTTTTGTCGCTAATTGCGCCGAGGTGATAATGCTCTTTTTCCTCTTTGTTGAAGGGGTAGGCCAGACAGAAGCAAAAAAAAGGCCAAACAGGACGGAGAAAGCAGGACAAAAGGGACGAAGGGAAGGAAGATGCCTTGCAAAAGCCATTGGCTTGAGTGTTGAAAGAAAATTAGGAGAAAACCGCCGAGAAATCTTAGAAGATGTCTTGGAAAAGCCACTGGCTTGAGTGTTGAAAGAACATTAAGAGAAAACCGCCGGGAAGATTCAAGAATCTTGGAAGA
This sequence comes from Symbiodinium kawagutii, assembly GCA_009767595.1. Lineage (NCBI taxonomy): Eukaryota > Dinophyceae > Suessiales > Symbiodiniaceae > Symbiodinium > Symbiodinium kawagutii. The sequence continues at coordinate 405,996 of VSDK01026198.1, read as the reverse complement.
TGTCTTGGGAAAGCCATTGGCTTGAGCGTTGGAAGAACATTCTGGGAAAACCGCCGGGAAGATTCAAGAGTCTTCGAAGATGTCTTGGCAAAGCCATTGGCTTGAGTGTGGCAAGAACGTGAGGAGAAAACCGCCGGGAAGATTCAAGAATCTTGGAAGATGCCTTGGAAAAGCCATTGGCTTGAGTGTTGAAAGAAGAGCATTAGGAGAAAATTTCCATGGAGATTGAAGAATCTTGGAAGACATCTTGGAAAAGCCATTGGCGTGAGTGTTGAAAGAACATTAACGGAAAACCGCCGGGAAGATTCAAGAATCTTGGCAGATGTCTTGGAAAAGCCATTGGCTTGAGCGTTGAACGAACATGAGGAGAAAACCGCCGGGAAGATTCAAAAATCTTGGAAGATGTCTTGGAAAAGCCAATGGCTTGAGCGCTGAAAAAACATTGAAGGAAAACCACCGGGAAGATTCAAGAATCTTGGGCAAAGTCTTGGAAAAGCCATTGGCTTGAGTGTTGAAAGAACATTAGGAGAAAACCGCTGGGCAGATTCAAGAATCTTGGAAGACGTCTCGGAAAGCCACTGGCATGAGTGTTGAAAGAACATTAAAGGGAAAACCGTCGGGAAGATTCAAGAAGCTTGGAAGATGTCTTGGAAAAGCCTTTGGCTTGAGTGCTCAAAGAACATTACGAGAAAACCGCCGGGAAGATTCAAGAATCTTGGAAGATGTCTTCGAAAAGCCATTGGCTTGAGTGCTGAAAGAACATTATTCAAGAATCTTGGAAGATGTCTTGGAAAAGCCATTGGCTCGAGTGTTGACAAAAACATTAGGAGAAAATCGCCGGGAAGATTCAAGAATCTTGGATGATGTCTTGGAAAAGCCATTGGCTTGAGTGTTGGAGGAACATTACGAGAAAACCGCCGGGAAGATTCAAGAATCTTGGAAGATGTCTTGGACAAGCCGTTGGCTTGAGTGTTGAAAAATCATTACGGGAAGAACTGCCGGGAAGATTCAAGAATCTTGGAAGATGTCTTCGAAGAGCCATTGGCTTGAGTGTTGAAAGAAGATTAGGAGAAAACCTCCGGGAAGGTTCAAGAATCTTGGACGATGTCTTGGAAAAGCCATTGGCTTGAGCGTTGAAAGAAAATTAGGGGAAAACCGCCGGGAAGGAAGATGTCTTGGAAAAGCCAATGGCTTGAGCGCTGAAAAAACATTGAAGGAAAACCGCCGGGAAGATTCAAGAATCTTGGGAGATGTCTTCGAAAAGCCATTGGCTTGGGTGCTGAAAGAACATTAAGGGAGAACACCGCTGGGAGGATTCAAGAATCTTGGAAAATGTCTTGGAAAAGCCATTGGCTTGAGCATTGAAAGAACATTAGGAGAAAGCCGCCGGGAAGATTCATATGTCTTGGAAAAGCCATTGGCTCGAGTGTTGACAAAAACATTAGGAGAAAATTGCCGGGAAGATTCAAGAATCTTGGAAGATGTCTTGGATAAGCCATTGCCTTCAGTGTTGAAAGAGTATTAAGGGAAAACCGCCGGGAAGAGTCAAGAACCTTGGAAAATGTCTTGGAAAAGTCATTGGCTTGCGTGTTGAAAAAACATGAAGGGAAAACCGCCGGGAAGATTCAAGGATCTTGGAAGATGTCTTCGAAAAGCCATTGGCTTGCGTGTTGAAAAAACATGAAGGGAAAACCGCCGGGAAGATTCAAGGATCTTGGAAGATGTCTTCGAAAAGCCATTGGCTTGCGTGTTGAAAAAACATGAAGGGAAAACCGCCGGGAAGATTCAAGAATCTTGGAAGATGTCTTGGACAAGCCGTTGGCTTGAGTGTTGAAAAATCATTACGGGAAGAACTGCCGGGAAGATTCAAGAATCTCATTGGCTGTAGAGGTGAAATAACATTAAGGGAGAACACCGCCGGGAAGATTCAAGAATCTTGGAAGATGTCTCGGAAAAGCCATTGACTCGAATGCTGAAAGAACATCAGGAGAAAACCGCCGGGAAGATTCAAGAATCTTGGAAGATGTCTTCGAAAAGCCATTGGCTTGGGTGTTGAAAGAACATTACGAGAAAGCCGCCGGGAAGATTCAAGAATCTTGGAAGATGTCTTCGAAAAGCCATTGGCTTGGGTGTTGAAAGAACATTACGAGAAAGCCGCCGGGAAGATTCAAGAATCTTGGAAGATGTCTTCGAAAAGCCATTGGCTTGGGTGTTGAAAGAACATTACGAGAAAGCCGCCGGGAAGATTCAAGAATCTTGGAAGATGTCTTCGAAAAGCCATTGGCTTGAGGGCTGAAAGAACATTAGGAGAAAACCGCCGGGAAGATTCAAGAATCTTGGAAGAGGTCTTGGAAAAGCCATTGGCTTGGGTGCTGAAAGAACATTAGGAGAAAACCGCCGGGAAGATTCAAGAATCTGAGAAGATGTCTTGGAAAAGCCATTGGCTTGAGAGTTGACAAAAACATTAGGAGAAAATCGCCGGGAAGATCCAAGAGTCTTGGGAGATGTCTTGGAAAAGCCATTGGCTTGAGCATTGAAAAAATATTAGGAGAAAGCCGCCGGGAAGATTCATATGTCTTCGAAAAGCCACTGGCATGAGTGTTGACAAAAACATGAGGAGAAAACCGCCGGGAAGATTCAAGAATCTTGGAAGATGTCTTGGAAAAGTCATTGGCTTGCGTGTTGAAAAAACATGAAGGGAAAACCGCCGGGAAGATTCCAGAATCTTGGAAGATATCTGGGAACAGCCATTGGTTTGAGTGTTGAAAGAACATTACGAGAAAACCGCCGAAAAGATTCAAGAATCTTGGGAGATGTCTTGGAAAAGCCTTTGGCTCGAGTGTTGAAAGAACATTAGGAGAAAACCGCCGGGAAGATTCAAGAATCTTGGAAGATGTCTGGGAAAAGCCATTGGCTTGAGTGTTGAAAGAACATTACGAGAAAGCCGCCGGGAAGATTCAAGAATCTTGGATGATGTCTTGGATAAGCCTTTGGCTTGAGTGTTGAAAGAACATCGAGGGACAACCGCCAGGAGGATTCAAGAATCTTGGAAGATGTCTGGGAAAAGCCATTGGCTTGAATGCTGAAAGAACATTACGAGAAAACCGCCGGGAAGATTCAAGAATCTTGGAAGATGTCTGGGAAAAGCCATTGGCTTGAGTGTTGAAAGAACATTAAGGGAGAACACCGCCGGGAAGATTCAAGAATCTTGGAAGATGTCTTCGAAAAGCCATTGGCTTGAGTGCTGAAAGAACATTGAGGGAGAACACCGCCGGGAAGATTCAAGAATCTTGGAAGATGTCTTCGAAAAGCCATTGGCTTGAGTGCTGAAAGAACATTGAGGGAGAA